>JAUJYS010000586.1:0-21998 GCA_033995665.1 Melogona broelemanni
CACATATCTCCATAGAGACACGAGGGTGCAGTAGTCCTGTAGTGCACTAGGCGCTACGGTGACTTTAAAAAAAAAAACAAAAAAAAAAAAAAACATTTTGCAGGACAGATTTCTCCATCACTGACTTCCCACTGAGTGGACGGAGAAATGGTCGAATATTCAGTTGGAAAATATATCGAAGCAGCGAAGTATTTTTCGTTACTTGATTTAATCAAGTATATTGGCGTAACCATCTTTGGTTTGTTTATAAATATGATAGGACCGAACAGTAGTTTCAACGTCCAGCGATACTTGTCAGAGGAAATCGTCAAGTTGCTCATTCGTTTTTGCGCTTTGGAAAAAAAACAGACGGAGCAACAAAAATAAATAATTCCTATCAACTCTGTCTAAACCCATCACCTTAATTTAGACCAAGTCAGAAACACAGATTGAGTAGAATACATTTTTTGAATACAGAAACATTATGTGATTACCATTCAGCATAATTCGGGTGTTTTTCTTTTTTTTTGGATTTCAATTCTGTGCATGTGCTTTGTTTTTCATACGTAACTCTATTGCTCGTGAAAGAGAACTTGGTCAGAGAAACTGATTTTCAGTTTTCGTTATGAACTCTGCTATACACTACAGTTCCCAACTTCGATTTGGTTGATGATCTATTTGCACGTGCTGCCTTTTACCCACAGTCCCCCACACAACCACCTCCCCTATTATTGCATGACATACTTGACGCATGACGGCAATGGATGCTCAAAACGAAATCACCACTAAAATTAACAGCATGCCACAATGTCTGACCTTTCCTAACCAACCTTATTCAAACCCCACCAACATATTCGATTCATGGGCGTGAGGAAGTTGATAATGTTGGTGATGTGGATAAGTAAATCGAGAGATTTCGTTAACGATTCAGAAGCAACCCGTGTTACATTGTGCAGTTTGTCATGTCTTAATTAAAAATTCATTAGTCAAGATTTCTCAAGTTACTCAAAATTGGCCGAATTTTCTAATTATGTTGCCATTAATATTTCAATGTAAATAAATTATAACAACATTTTTGGCCAGGCATTACGATATAAAATAAAACTCTTCAATTAGATGCGACGATGTGTTTAGGACAGCTCCGAATCCACTGATACATTTTAGAATGTGAATTCATTCCTTGTTGCTTTGCTTTTATTATAATTTTTTTTTAATTTTTAATTTAAATTTCTTTTTATTTAAAAAAAAAATCAAACTCCGGCATGGTACCGAAAATGGAAAGCGAACAATTCGGTATTGCCGCTGACTTGTGGTGCGACGGTGTTTCTGGTTCGATTCCCGGCCAGGGCTCTTTTTTATTCTGTCCCGATGTATTGACGCGTGTCCTGCAGAAAGTACCGCATCAACACGAAGGGTACATTCTTGTGCGATTGCCAATAAAAATTCATCGCTGTCCTAAACTCATCATTCTGACGTTATAAACGACTTCTTTAAAAACAATCAAGGTTGATTATTTTTGGGGTTTTTATTTTTTGGGGTTACCTTTGAGATTTTTGTACACCGGTGCGGTGACCGTGGGAGGGGGGTCCCTGCAACCGCACGATCTTCACCTTCCCCCCCACCCTCTCCTGCACGAGGCCTGATCTCCGTTTTGTGCTGGGGGCGCGTCTGTGTTTCAGGCCCATCCGGCGATGACCACGACCGAGCGTCCACCCCCGATGATGACGTCACCGCCATCGCCGCCGATACTGACCAGGAAGAGGTCGGCGGCGAACGCAGTTAGACCACCCGCACCTGTTTCCCCCTCCACCTACCCATGTACATAGAGCACGTTTTTATTTCCGAATTTGGAATGCGCACGCCACCATGACACCCCGATAGAGCCTGACGTGGTCATTGGCGTTGACCTCTTGTTTTTTTAATTATTATTATGACCCGCGTTATATCCGTTGAAGAGTCGGAATCGTCCCGCTCTTCCCTAGTTTACACTGGGGAAACATATCCTGGTTTGTCTCCATGGAAATGCCATTCGGTTGTGGCCTAGTGTGGGATTTACACTTTTGATTAAGATCGTCGATCTGGGCTTCAATCTGTAAGGGGACCCATCGATCCGTTCTTGGAATTATTATTTTTTTTTGTCAGCAAAGATCGGCGATTCTTAATCTTTAAGTGTAATTTCACTTTACCAGCTTGACCGAAGTGGAGGAAAGACGTGAAAGAATCAATGGTGTAAACTAAACCCCAAGTGTTGTTGTACATAAATATATAAATCTTATTATATTGCTGCGTCGAACGGCGAACTGAGAATTTGCTTGATGAATTAGGAAGTAAAGAAATGAATGTTAGGAAAGTGACCATTTTGTCACATAAGCCATGCCTGTCCTTGGGACGTATTAGATCCATTTGACCTGGATCCTTTCACGTGGAGTTTTATTAGTGACACTTATGCGCTCGTCTGACCATGGCTTGCAATTAAATTATGAGCGCCTTAATTATTTTTCTATTTTAATAACAAGATTCCATTATTTATAACCCGTGTCACAAACAGTTCACGCTAGAGTATTTCACTCGCTTATAAAAATTGATTCGCTACTTATAATTTTTTATCCTTAGAACCCTGATTTTACTCACCTTTTTATGTTACAACATAGAATTTTTCATTTTTGGTTACTGAAATCCTAAGAGCAATCCAGCATTTTTTGTGTAAAATTCGTCTGACCACATTCAGGAATTATGCCTCGAAAATGTTTTTAAAAAAAAAACATGGAATTGTTCGGAGATTTCGCGCCAACGGTTTTGGCTTTTCGAAAGGGTGGCGCATCCAGCAATACCAAAAAAAACATTGTTTTTATTTTCGATTTTTACCAACTGACTAGTGTCACAATTGCCCCTTACACACCTCCAAAGTAATATGCATTAAAGATTATTTTATATATGTGTATTTAACAGCTGTCCGTTTTATTCAAATAAGTTAGTTGAGCAGTCCTTTAGCGAAATACGATGCCACGTGCGAAATTAAAAACAAATAAATATAAATACAAAAACGATTGCAAGCATGTCCCTCAACAATCGAAAAATATGTTTTGTGTCCATATAATTGTATGGACACAACTGACGATGGCTTAAAGCTTGTTCATTCATGGCTTTACCTTCTCAATTGTTGTGTGCAGAAATTTCTGTCTTAAATGTGTTCTACTCAATCTGAAGGTTCGAGAAATCATCGACGATTTTTTACAAAAAATACGAAACCGATTTTCAAGTTACATGAATGATTGTGTAGACTATTCAATCCTCGAAATATGAAAATCTGAGTTAAAAGGAAAAAAATAACAATTTCGGATATTTAGTCATTGACAATATAGGACTTACGAGCCGTTAAATGAGGAATTGACCTTTTCCTCGGTCAAATGTAACTCACGCCACTCGTCGAAGAATGATGCTGCCCCTTGAATAGGGCAAACACCGAGTACAAAAATTTCCATCCACCATTGATCGACTATCAAAATGTTTCAATCTCCGGTTTGGTTGGCAAAGAGGTGTGAGATGAAACGTTTCCGAAGTTCTGATGATCGGACTAGCTGGTTTTTTCCCTGATTCGCCATTGAACGACCATTTTTAACTGCAAATGCTTGCTGCAGAATGTACGACTCGTCGGTGTAAGTCAGACTCGTACGATGTTACGGGCTCGATTTCTTTTTTTTTTTCGGAATTTCTTGGCACAGCGGTGAAAATGTGTCACTTCTGATGTTTGAATTCCGAATGGTTTGACCATTCTCGAAGTCATTCTCGAAGCAACTAATTTACATGTACTGTCATGAAAAAAAAGGAATACGTTCGGTATGGAAGGCTAGGATAATATTCGGGATGAGTTTCAATAACGGTCGTTATATTATGTTGGCTATCCGATCACCAACCAGGTCGAGTTTCCGCTCGAATGGAACTCTGAATAATTTATTATTATTATTAAAATTTCCTAACTCCATTTTCAATTTCGAGTTTTTTCGAGCTGTTTCATAAGTTCACGTGGAATGTCACTTTGTTTTCTCGCAACAGAATTGAGCGCGATTTCCGTCAGAATCTCGTGAAAATTGGTGCACAATTAATTTACGAAACAATAATATCGACGCCGTTTTGGCTTCCACCGTCCCAGCTTCGAATTGTAGTTGAATGCTTAAAGTTTAACTTTCATTATTGTGTGTGTCTGCGCCCAACTATGCCTAGATGTTGTTTCTAATCGAATGTCTTTTTTTTGCGAGTCATGTTATTTTCGATATTATTCTTTTTTACTCGTTTACTTTGTTATTTTCACCGATCAACTGAGGATGTTATTTGTTGAAAACATTATAATATTTCATTAAAAATTAGTCGCTGAATAATACACACAAAAGTGGTTTGGGGAAAAAAATAAAAAAAATATTTTGCAAAGGAGCCATCGTTGTGGTGCACATAGAAAAAAAAAGTAAAGCTCGCGTTACATGTTCCAATTTTTTTCTTCTTTTTTAAATAGGTAATTAATTCTTCAGATATTGATAAATTAAATATGCTTGCCAATGACAATGTCAATTAAAATTACAATATTTATAACACATTTCCGCCACTTTTGAGTATCTAGACAATTACATTCTTCAGTTGATCAGTCACCTTTCCATTTATTCTGGCTGTTGTTTCATTATTCGTTCATGCTTTTTGCTTTCTCTTATTGCTACTTTCCTCTTTTCTATCTCTCTTTCTCTTCTTTGCTGTTGTTTCTTTGGTTGGTGTATATTGCCCTCTCTCTTGTGTCTCAAGTGTGCGCGGTCAGCACTGATCGACTTCCGGCCGGCGAAACTACTTCCGGTCCAGCAGCAGGTGGGTACGCTTCGGCGCATGTCTTCTTCCCTGGGGTGCGGGAAGTCACGGGAAAGAACTGACGTCACGGGAAGTAGTGCAGAAAAGAAAAGTATCAATGGGATCAACCTGATTGGGTCAAGTTTTATTAGAAACTAGAAAAAGGGCCCGGCTACGCTTGGGATAAAGGGGGGGGGGAGTATTTATTTAAAAAACTGGGAAATTTAGACCTTCGCCCCGGTTACACCCGGGGACGTCACAGTGTGGGCTTCATTTTAAAAAGGGTTTTGGTAGTCACGATCGGCAGCGCAACCATCACCCGTCTCGATGATCATACAGTGCGTATGAAGAAAAGAAAAAAGAAAAATGGAAATTAAATTGGGACTTTGACTATTTCAGTGATCGAATTACGAAAGCCAGAGCCGGGAATCGAACCCGGTATCGCCGCATGCTCTTAAACTACTGACAGCAACTGCTTGACATCAGCAAAAGTGGTTGAACAAATGGATTTTTGAATAAAATATATCTAGTGCGCCGGTTAAAAGTAACAAATAAAAAAAGTAATTGTACAGAGATTTGAAGGAATTGCGCCTGGATTAAAAAAATATATATTGTGCCGGGATTCGAACCGCTCCTTAGGAGTCTTCCAATCCACTCCGTCCCGTAAAGTGATTTTTGTTGACGTCACGCAGTGGCTTTCAAAGACCCAAGACTTCAAAAGACCCTGAAAAGAGTGATAGAATCACGATATTGGTAATCAAACACTTTCGCATACACGGCTCCTACAAGAATAAATTCAAACATTTCGATGATGACGATTGATGAAAAATCAGGCTGATCTCGCTTGGCTGTTCTGTTGTGAATATGCTTTCCCTGGGCGTCGTTGAACATGTTTGTAGGCTGGATGTCGCATGCGCTTCTAGGTCTGTCTGTCTTAGTGTTGTATATTTCGGAAAATGTAATTTCCCCACCCGTCTGACCCGCTTTTACAACTCCATTGCAATTGAATTGCAAGTCGCATCGCTCGAGCGTTAAGGGCACAACCTCTAAGAGTTATCCAAATTGAATTCGTCAGAAAATTCAAGTATTCTTGATATATTTCTGATATCATTTTAGCAGCACACGTATTACATAGTTACCGGGACTTCAGCACCAAAATAAAAATCCAGGTTATGTTCTTAGGAGACGTTACAAGACGTTATCATCTTTCTTGATCAATTTTTCAAATCTCTCCCCGTCAGTTTTCACGTACTCATTTTTTATTATTTAATTTCTAATTTCAATTTAAGGTAAACTTGGGTTAAGGTGGACTGAGAAAACAACTATGAAGTAATTGACTAGAGTTTCCCTTTTTTAATGAAAATAATTTTTTTTTTAAAGTAATTTTTGAAAAAAAAATAGTATTGAATTTCCAGAACTATGCCATAGTTGTGTATGTCATCACATTATTCTGCCGAGCCACAATATTTTTTTTCGGAAATGAATATAGTCTTTTGTAAATTGAAATTATATTTGAAATCGTTGAGAGCTATTGGTTTTTAAATATATGTCGGCCATTGCACCCACATGACAATTCATGTAGTAACACACTAATAGTATAAGTTGGAAATATCCAAGACAGGTTCCGGTGATCTTGACGCGTTGCTAAGCTTAGGACAACTACCTGTAAGGTATGATTAGATGGAACACGCTTGTCATTAAACCCATAGAAAAAAGCTGCGAAGGCAGCACATTTGTCCAAATAATTTATTCGTAACAATCAATTTTTCTAACAATGTAATTTCAATTTAAAAATACCATTCCTTGATTTTTCTAAACTTTTATGCAGTATTCCATAAGTAAATGATATGCAAAATTGAATAAAAATATTTTTTTGTTTCGGGAGGGTTCCTTTATGCACGACCCATGAAACACTAAGTCCATGTATTGTTCAGAGGTGCCTTGTGACGTAGTAGTTAGCGCGTCGTACCAACCGTGATTGAGGGTTCAATTCCCGACCTAGACTTCCAGACCACCTTAAAGGCGAGCTAAATTCGTGGGCTCGTCTTCCTCGGGGTAATTGAACAGTTCGCTGTTGGTGCTCGGCTGTTGCCGTACCTGTAGTGTATCAGGTACACATTAAAAATCCCCACCATATTAACAGGTTGCCCCCGTGTCGGCTTTCAGACGGAAAAAAAAAATCCCATATACCATCCTCGACCACTCATAGCTATAGAACTGAGCACGCCACCTCCATCCTCCCAACACCAAATACGCACCTACCGATCTATGACGTCGATCGATCGAGACCGCTTATGTTGGTTCGTATTAGGAACGACCGCGCTGCCGACCACCACCACTGATCAGACACCGTTGCCGACCACCCCCCTGGCCAGCACCGCCACCACCACCATCACATCCACTTCAGTCAGCAGCAGTCCTATTTCGTCCCATACGGCTGTATCGTCCGGCAGTCGTACGGTTCGGATGTCCACCACCACTTCCAAGAGTCGAGCTGCGTCCGGCACGGCCTCCCTGCGTTCATCTCTATCGGCCAGCACGACCAGCAGTAGCGGGACCGCCCGGTCCAAAGTGCCGCCGCCTGTACCACCGCGATCCCCTCGCAAGAGCAGAAACGGATCGGTCTCGATCACCACTATCACCACCACCACCGTCACCAATACAGGTGTTGTGATTCGCACTTCCTCCTCCGCTCGACACCCTCAAACTCTTAGTCCTCTCTCAAATCTCTTTCTCTCTTCATCTCCGCACATCTAATCCCTGTCTCTTGACTACCGTAGGGGGGGGGGGACATTCGTTAAATCTTTTTAGACATAGTTCCTTATACTAGTTATGAATACAGTATGTGGGTTTTTTTCTTTGGTGGTCCTAACAGCGTCTCAGTCATGTTAATTAGCTGTCACAATAATCCGTTCATGTTCATTGAGTGAACCGTTATAGGCTTAAATTATTTCCTGTCTGACAATTATGGGGTAAATTGCTGGGGGGTTCGTTGTTGAAATGGCGAATGGGTCCAACCAAGCCTGTTTGTATCAATGTGGCATATGGATAAATGTGGTCTGGGATTAAAAATCAAGAAGCAAAGGTGAAACCCAAGACAGAGTGTTGGGCAGAAACTACCTGGTGGTCGAGACTCGAAATTTAAAGCAAAAGTAGGACTTTAAATTTGCTAATCGCATAAAAAAGATGACGTGATCGAATGAAACCTAACTTTCATCAAAACCCTCAAGGACACTGTCACTATTTTTTTTTAATCACCGTACTGTCTCGTGCACTACAGGATTACTACACCCTCGTATGTATATGTTAGGGAGCTGGGAAGTGATGGGGAATGGCAGCTGGAGTAGCCAGGTTGCAGGATCCACCCCTAAGCTCTGGACTCCCTAATGGAAGCTCAGGGGTGACGCCAGTACCACAGAATTTAATAGACGAAAGCCTGCGCCGGGAATCGAACCCGGGACCACCCGCTCAGTAGAATGTGACCATACCCACTGAGCCACTGAGGGCCGACATAATATAAATGTTATTGTTTAACAAATATAAATTTTACTGTCAATAATTTAAGTTCATCGTGTCATTTCGGTACTTATGTGACCGGTCGCTGATTAATGACCTAATTACGTCATCAGAACGACGGTCCTCTGGTTACAACTGCGACCTTTCCCCTCCACCATGTCATGGATGAATCATCTCCTCGCTCAGAGTCTCGTTGATCCGACGTCTAAGCTCTCTTTTTTTTTTTTTTCATTCCTCCTCCTCCTCTCTTACGCCTGTAGCCTCGCTGAGCCACTCGGATATCCCCGTGTCGTTTACGCCGCCTCCACCCTCCTTTGAGGATACGTTGTCCGACACCAGCGAACTGCAGTCCAAGAGCCGGGCCGGCACGGACCCCACCTCCGGCAGTCACAGGATCCGCTCGCACGATCGCATGCGGGCGGCCACCGATCATCACTCGGACGGAATTAGGTCAGTGTTCACGTTGATGTTATTTGTAATTAACGTGAACTGAGCATATACATTAAGTTATAACTTAAATGCTATCAGATCAATCAGTCGCTGCTGCGCGACGCTGAACGGAAATAATTCACACTCGCTTATGTTTGGTGGTAAAACATTTAATCAAAATTGAATCAAGAGTTACAAAAACGCTCTAGAGTTACAAAAACTTGCATTTAAGGAAAAATTATTTCAATAAACCTCGCACTTTAATGCAAAGGGGAAAATAGTCCTAAAAATGTTCTATTTTGATTAGGGAAAATCAGGGAAACTGGTTTTCACTTTTATTGTGAACCCTGCTGAGTCTTGAATTATACGAATTGATCAGCTTCACGTTGAGGAGATTGTTGAACAGCAATCTCATAAAATTTCATAAAACCCCGGACGCCCGGAACACTTAACCGTTTCCTCGTTCTACTTCCGTCCGCCAGCATTTCGAACATCACGCTGAAGACCGAGTCCCTCCTGTCCACCCACTCGGAGAGCAGCTCGTGCACGACCTCCTCTTCCGGTTTCAGTTCGGCCGTCAAGACGTACACGTGGACGCCACCACACAGTGTAGAGGGATCCACACCCACCGACACAGAGGGAACGCCCAGTTTCACCGAATCCAGCAGTAGTGGAGATCTGGGTACGTCGCTCGTCGCTCACCCTCTCAGGTTCATGCTACGCACACGTCTCTCTCATTCTTCTGATTAGAACAGGAGCTATCTAACCATGATGCAGCTGCTGAGCAGGACGTCAATGAATCTAGCTGAGCGCAGGACCAAGTAGTATTTTTGGCACACGCGCTAAGTAATTGCCACTCCGCGTTCACTCTGGACAACTTTATTTTATTTTGGTTGAAATTGTCATATCGGTGTATTTTGTGTTAAAGTTTTTAACTCTTAATAGGAATACTTTGTTTGAATTTTTTTTTTTGCATGGTATATGGACACTTACATGAAAAAAATTCGTGCTGTTCGCGCTCTTTCATATTTTTTATGTGGTAGAAATAATCGCGCTGCGCTATGTGTTGCTCACAATTTTTATTTTAATTAACTCTTTCGTTTCTTTAATGTGGTACTTATATTTTTTTAGACTCCCACACTATATGGCAGGGAATATGTTTTTAAAAATGTCTTGGAAAATATAAATTTCAACCAGGAAAACTAATAATGCAGCACTGCATCTGCTGCGCACGGGTTTGTCATTGATCTTATCGTTTATTTTTTGTAATTTCCGGACTCCTTGGAGCAGGCTGCCCCACCACCCCCATCAAGAGCCTGAGCCTCAACCGTGAACACCACAGCAGCGCCGCCAAGACTCTGACGGCGACGATTACCACCACCAACACGGGCGGCGTTCTCAAGTCCTACCAGGAAACGGAAATGGTGAGCGTTTCCTGTTCCTAGATAAACCTCTTGTCACACGTGTTGCTGCCTTACCCCACTCCCTCTTGTGTGTGTTTTTTATCACGTGACTTATCACTGTCGTTCGCCGTTAGATGTCGCGCTGCTAGCCATATGTTTTGGAATGTCGGATGATGCATCTTGGTCACAGTTACCGCTCAATATGTCCCCCTCCCCCGTTAGGGGGCACTCGTAATCGAGTAAATGTCACCGCATGTCTCCTTTGTCGTTTTATGTTGTATGGAATCGACCGGCAGACGATAGCGATTTGAATATATTCAGATCAGTTTACAATCGTGAATCATAGAATAGTTTATTTTCATCCATTATTTTGAATTTTTTAACTACGCCTTTTTTTTATCATTTTTTAATTACTTAAATCGCATTCATGACCCTAAATTAGCGTAGTTCATCAGTCTTCTGTTCTCTGATTATGTTTTTTGATGAATTCATCAAATTTTGAATATCAGTTTTAAGATATCGGGTTCAAAATCGAATTCTTAAATGTTCTAGAATTGGTCAACACAAGAATATCCAACTTTGATCCTATCCTTGGCCGATTCCTTGCATGAGGTTCACGCATTTTTTTTATTTTGGCGTCACTATTTTTTTGTCTATTGTACTTCGTTGGATGCATACGGAACAAGTTTGAGCTAATCATAAAATTTTTTAAACTGTTTGTTATTGGTTGTGTTACGAAACACCTGGGTCATATTTACTTTGTTGAAGTGTTGTTTCGTCGTTGTTGAATGGATGCGTACACGACAGGGCTTAAAATCGTAAAGATATCCTGCCAAACTTTGTGCACACGGAATGATATTGTAATGCGGATTGGGATTGGGGAATCCGCTATTCGGTGACTAACCTACCAGATTTTTTTTATTTGATGGTTTTGACGATCGAAAAAGGTCTTACTGTGTTTTCAAGTACCCGTGTAGCCTGCACCACTATGGGCGCCAGCAGAAAATTTTCCAGGGGGGTGCAAGTGCCCCCCTCCCCCTTGCCCGCAGAAAATTTTCCAGGTGGGTGCAATTGCCCCTACCTGCGGGCGCCCATGTGCACCAGGTATTCAAGTAGTCGATGCATCACAGGTGTCTGATTGAATTCATTTTTGCAGACACACGTGTAATCCATTTCAATGCAGCGTGCATTTGGTTAAGTGTATGTGGCTCCGGAGAGCTTACAAAAAATTGCACCTATCAATATTAGGGAATTCGGAAAACACTGAAGTTGAACCTAGCTTGGAAATTGGGTTAATTTTTTTGTTGCTTCAGTTCAATCAATTTGAACCTGAATTTGAAGGGTTTTTTCTCGACCAGAGAGAAAATGGAAACGGCAACTTCTTGAAAGTTATTTATTAAACAGAATTTAAAAAATAACAGTAACAACTTTTAGTACAATTCACATGGATGTAAATGAGAATTGTATACACGATGTCTGCATATTACATAATTTAAAAGGGTTAAACACATACTGTAATATATATACAGTATGACTCCTCCTGTGGGTCACGTGATCTACTAAAAGTTGTTACTGTTATTTTTTTAATTTTGTTTAATAAATAACTTTCAATAAGTTGCCGTTTCCATTTTCTCTCTGGTCGAGAAAAAATCCTTCAAATTCAGCTTTTGCAACTCAACGACTCCGATGAACTATTTTTACAATTTGAACCTGGTATGAAGGAAACCTAGTTCTTTTGAATTTATAGTCATGTTGGTTATGTGGCTTTTCTGTTTGTTTGTTTTTTCTATCGTCTCGTGAGGATCAACGCAGCTATTTTTTCGTTTTGTGACCACGTCACGTATTCTACTCAATTGTGACTCTTAATTGTGTTTTGAGTTTCTTTTTTTTTTTTGTAGATTTTTAGATTTTTAGATTTTTAAAAACTCAGTGGGAATTTATTTTTAAAATTCCACATCAATGAATTGATATTTTTGTGTGGAAATTCCCCTGACTGAGTGAATATCACTGCAGGAGATAGTTAGGCAATATGGGAAGGGCACATTTTCACCAGTACCCCAGAATCGAATAAACGAAGGCCTGCGCCGGGAATCGAACCCGGGACCACCCGCGATATCACAAATTTGTAAAGGTTGAATTTTTCTTTTTCCAATATACATGTATAAATAACAATACAAATTATTGAGTTTCAGTAAATGAAATCTGTATTTTGGTAAACAGATTCAATCAAATTTGTGTCCCGAGGGAATTCTATTAAATTCGTTATATTTGTGCTGAGACAACTGTTGAACAATAAACTGTATATTAGAAATAAATAATAAATCAACTAAATATATAGGAACGGAATAAGCATCGTGAAGAGAAAAGTGTAATTAATATAGGAACTATAATTATTACAAGTTATTAACATGTTGCTGTTATGTTCCATCGAGTCGCATCCAACTCCTGGTGACGTCATGACGCTCTCCCATTCATCATCATGATCAGAATTATTTAATTATGTGTGAACGGGGCACTTTTAGAATAACATTTCCAAAAATATTAATAATTTTTTTAATAATAAAAATATTACGAAATTTCTTGTTTCTGCTTTGGTAAAGTAGTTATTGGTAAAAGTATCTTCATAATTTATGTTGTCACATAATTTTAAAACCGGATAATGTTATAAAAGTTAATAGTTGAGTTAGAACGTCTACGAAGAGTCCCACAGTCGTAAGTGTCCCACATAATTTGGCTAAAACTGATAATCTAGTCTTTGGATAAAATTCTAGCTGTTCCCTTCGTTTCCGTGTTTTCTATTAATGATAATTATCATCTGCTCTGCACGTTTTCTGTTTCTGCTTTTGCTTCTTGCATGGTGCTGGCTTTTACATCTTGCATGGCGCTTGTCACCTTTAACATATGCAATTCCTATTCCAATCTTACTCACTTGGAATCTGTGGTTTCACCACCACCACCACCACCACTACTTTCTTCTCAAACGAGCTAAGACGTTTGTCTCTTCTGTTGCAGTGAGGGAAGGTGAGAAGTGGTCTCGCCTTCGGGCCACAACACCACCACCACCGCTGCTACTCGCTGCCACTGCTGCCAACTCGTATCGTCTGCGTCCCTCGGATCTTAAAATTGATTCTTCCATTTCTACTCTACAAAATATCTACGCTTGTCTCGTCCGCTCTGCTCCCTCCCTCTCCCGCTCGTCATTTATAACCCTAACTTCACTACTCCACCACCTTTCTCCGTCTCGGTTGGCGATCGTCGCTACGATCGAAGCGACGGTCGCGTCGACGAACACCAGTCAATGTTGGTGGACGGGGCTTACTCGCTATCTCCCTCTCTGGATATATCATTCTTTTAACACTTGTGTGCGTGTGTATCACTGGGCGTGTATTTTCCCAAGCTTGACCCCATGCAAACTCCATGACGTCGGGCCCTGTTGAGTAGCCCAGGTTCGAATCCTGGTAATTGATTTTGTTGCAATGGTTTGATCCCGACTGTGCTATACAGTCGGCAGTTATTGGGGCTGGCTACCTGTATGAAATGGAACAGTTAATGAAATGGAACAGTTAACTAATGTTATATTTTGAAATTCTTGTTTCCGTCTGTTGGGCAAACGGTTTGAGATCAGCCGAGCTTGGCGTGGTGGCTTCCTCCCACCCTAACGTCAGCGTTGCACTCCTGAACTCTGGTGAGGGGGTTAAAACCATTGTTTTTCATGTCAAACTGTTGAAAGAAAATATGAAATAGGTCATGGATTTTTGTATACCCTCGACAGAAGACGACACAAGTTTCAAAATCGTTTAGGTGTCATGAGTAATTCTTCAGTAATTCTAATAAAACCTCTCCTTTCTCAGTTGAGAGAAATGGTATCTTACACCACTATAAATTTAGCCCCGTCGTATGAACTCGTCTTGGGATCATGTTGTAGATCACGCTTTTGGCACTGGCTTTGTTGGTCCTAGTTGGGCGGTGCAACGATGGACAGGTAGTGTGAGAAGAAAATGGGATACCACCTTGGAGTAAAAAATGGTGGGTTTCTAACCTCACGTTCTCGACGAACGATTGTGATTATTTTTTGCCTGCTTCTAGCAGACCAGCAGCTTTTATTTTATTCATAATCGAGTGTAACTTACTGTCGGATCGAAATACGTGTATGTGCCACCACCGAGACTGATTCCCTACTGATGTAAAAAAAAAATTGAATGGAGAAGTTTGGGTTGGCTGTTTCCAGGTATAATATAGGGGAGAGGGAGGGTAAATATTTGATGTCTGACGTTTGAATTTGAAGTTGTTACTTGTCCACTTAGCGGAGATCATTGCCACGCATCGTCATTTATTCGTTAAGTCCATAGAGGGAACTGAGGTTTTTTTTTTTTTAAACGGCGGTGTGCCAAATTAGCTGATCACTCCACCATTCGGCCAAACTGATCCTGAACCGTTAATTTTTTGGGGCTGTACAACAAAAGTAGTGTCAGTCCCAGTATATGTGAAATATTGGCCTAAATTTGCAAAACCCTGGCCGAGAGGAGAGATAGGTGGTGGGGAAAGATGCCTGTGGTGACAAATTTGCCTACTCTTTTACTGTACTTGTTGTTATGTGCGAAAATGTGATTCATATGATATATGCATGCATGTATGTAAGTGAGAATTCTGTGTACTATAGACGACACTATAATCGAAAAAAAAACAAAAACGAAAAACACATCTTATTCCAAATATCGGGAGCGAATTGGCAACCAATTGTGTCTAGCCTATTCCCTATCGTACGTGAATTTATCCCATCGTTCGAGTATCCAAATCGTTTACCAATATCCAACCATTCACATATAAAAACGAAGAAGAGGATATAAAACAGACAAAAAGCAATATTCTATAATCGGTGAGGCGGTATCTGGGTCAGAAATTTGCTGTCACATTTTCGTTATTGCGTGACTGGTCAGAAATCGAATTGTGATGATGCGGTTTTCCTCGTATTTGGGCATCCGAAATTCCGGTTTCTTAAAAAAAAAATAAGTTTCTTCGATTTACGTCTGTACCTTTTTCGTGACGTAGACTTTGGCCTTATTCTTCTCTTGTATCCTTGTGTCCGTCGTGTGGCTGTTCTTCGCCAGATTTGTGGCACCGTGTTGTCGAAACCGGGCTGAAGTGACCGTTGGGTTGCTGATCAAATTTGCCCCGAAACATGTAAATTTTCTTTCGTATATGTACATTTTTAGCGTGGCGTTTCATTTTTTTTTTCTCTCGAAACAAGAAGGGAAGGGTGTGAAATTTTTCTGTAATTCTAGCTGGTCTTACCTGCCTGCTACGGTTTTCTCCATTATCATAAGTTGGCCAATTTTGGTGACAGAGCTTTTTGGTTCTCACGGATTATAATTTCTTCAATCACTCCTTTCTTTCGTCCCATTTCATTCCTTCCTGTACCGCTTGCCACTTTCTGTGTATATGTTTTTCCAGAGTTTAAAATTTAATGAAGCTTGTTTATTAAACGCCCTGTGTTGTGTGTTTCTGGGTCGACGGATGGGAAACTTCCGGCGTGTGTTGTCTAGCTTATTGAACAGAGGCGTTTTCCCCCAAATACAACATTATGATAAATGTGTTATTTGAGGAGAGCTCCCGACCGAAAAATTAATGGCTTTGGCGATTTACATACCAAAGTAATAATAATTATAATAGTAATATAAAGGAGATATTTCGAAAATAAAGTGAAATAGCCAAAAGTGTTCAAAAGTATTGCTCTATTTAAAATAAAAAATTGAAGGAATTGATAAAAATGCTTATGAAACTATATGTAGGGTGCCCTTTTTTTAGCATCACAGTTACTACACTGTGATGCTAAAAAATGCAAACTACGTGAGTAAAAATAGTTTAAACATACAAGTATTTCGACCGCCCAGGGGTCCATAAGTATTACAAATTGTTAATTTAATAAGTTTAATTGAGTTATAATTAAATATATTCGGAAAAAGATTTATCTCTGATAAATTTGCAAACAAGATACCCAATACAAGGTAATCTAATGCTATGCTATTAAGTATTTATGTTTTTCAGTATCAATCATCTTAAAAGTGCATATTTCAAAAAGGAAAAATCAATGAGATACCAGATAATGCAAAATTTCAAACAATTTGAATAATATTTACTAAAATAAATATGGTGACTTTTTTATTGCGTCACCCTGTACGACACTATTTTTCACATCATCAGTTCTAATTGAATAATAGATTATCATTTTCTATTATTTTTTATTGTCTTTCATTCGATGCTGCTGTTCAGGAAACTATACCAAAATCTAATTTTAAAATGTAGACGTCCTACAGAAATTCGAGAATATATCAAAACCTCAAGATTACTAGACAGACTGTCTAGTAATTATGATATTGCCTCACGTCATAATGGCGCAAACCACAATGGCGTCGGACACAATGGTGCGGACAAAATGTTGCAGTGACGAAATGGCGCGGGGAACGGCGTTGCGCCATTTCGTCACTGCGACATTTTCTTCGCACTCTTATGACATGACTCCTATCTTATCGCAACTATTATATTTTCTAATTCAAATTTCCTTCATAGTAAGCTTATTCATAGTTAGTCATTCAACCAGACTCTCGCTAGGTGCGCTCCAGGCAGTCGAATAGACATATATTATTTTGCAGTTGCCAAAAGCCATCATTGCCATATCAACACGAGGGGTATAAAAAATATTCTGTAGTGACTCATCACTACAGTGATCAGGAATAATAATTAAAAAAATGACCAAAATTCTTGGATTATTCGTCGTCTATTCGTTTTGTCCAACCTGGGCTGAACTCGGCCATCTTATTATTGGATGAAATAAGCCGATTGCTTAAGACAGTTGTTTGGAAATATATCAACTTCGGCCACGACCACGTCATTCAGATAATTTGTCCATTGAAAATTTGTGCCTATGTGGTCAATAGTATTGTTTCCAGGTTTGAAATAATTTCACGAATGCGCCAACCATTATGCTTTTATGTTCATCACACAACATACCAGATCACACCATAACACATGACTCCCATCTAAATTTCCTAGTCATTTCAAGTGTGGCTGCCAATTTTTAGCTTTTCCGATATCGTCGTTTTAAAAAAAAAATGGTTGGGTTTTCATTTATCGATGATGGTGAGGCAATTTAATCAAATGAAGTGCGGCAATTCAATTAATATGAATTGTTCCACTACCAGACATTTAAGTAAATTAAAATTTATTTGTTCTCAACTCGACATTCATCTCTGGGTGCTCCTTTACAAATTATCGTCGCCAAGCCCGAATCCAGCTGTCACACATGTGTATGAAAAAAAAACAATTATAAATTATTGACACACACTCAGTCGTTCGTCGCACTGCAATAATAACATTTTGTTTGAGTTGTTTGAGCAACAGATTTCAGTCGTCAACTTATAATTTAGAGAACTGTAGAGAATCAACAGAAAAAATACGCATGAAAAACATGGAGCAATTTAGATTTAAGATTTAAGTGAATTTAGATTTTAAGTTAGCTGAGCCGGTTCTACCGAGAGAGAAGAAGTCCTTCATGGCTGCTTAAACGTCACCCCGAGTTGGCAACGCCAACGCAAGAGGTGAAACGCCCGCTCACAGACAATACGGTATTAGTAGGTTAGCCATTTCGTGGAACCGGCTAAGCTCACAGTAGCTCTCCAAATACGCGTGATACCAAAATTGGTTATCCGCTTGCCTCGCGATGTTTTTGCCTGGGTTTCCATTTCTTATTTATTCACTTGGCATAAATACGTTTTTCAATTTTCGTGTAATTTTCCTACCAGGCTAGCTAATGTGGTGCAAACTCGTGACTTTTGGGCCCGATTCCAGTGTGTCTTATCAAATTTAGTTTAGTTTATTAACAAAAAACATATAAATTTACATTTTCTGTCATCACCCCAATTGGGGGAATTCAGCCACCCCTTAGCCGTATCGAAACACTGGCTACGAGGGGTGGCCAAAACTCTTGATTCAAATTTCCTGAAATAAACATTCCCATACTGGTTATCTCAAATGTGTCGAGTTCCTGATCAGAAATTTGTGGTACATGATCATTTTATGGTTTTCAGGATGCCCAACTAATCGCTCGCAATTTTATTTAAACAGATCGTCCTGCGTCTTAGCTGCTAATTAATACTGAATCCGGGGTGCACATTCTCAACGACTTCGAATTGAAACTCGAAATAACATAATGACAAAGAACGAGTAATGAATTCAAGTATGTTACGAAAAGCTTAAAAATTAATGTTTACAAACTAGCTTTTAAACAGCACGACTACTGCTACGATTACTTTTATTTTTTATTAATTCTTTTCAAGTTCAGAAATTCAAAAATTATTTTAAGGTATATGCGTGAAATATATTTGATGACGATTTATATATATTTTTAAATGTATTTTAACACCAATTTCGAAGCTTTCTTGACGTCAACTGTCGAGTTCGACTCGATTCTCAAGTCGAGAAGTGCACCCTGTATCGGCTACGACTCCAGCTAGTGGCTCGAACGGCGTATCCTCTCTTTTATCTCGCTTCTAGACTTCTTATTCTCTTGTGTTATTCGATTTTCAGACGCGCCTCTAATCTTTCGCTAATTAACCTGTCTTGTTGTGGAACGGAATTACACGTGACATCAGGAATTATTTTGTAAACAAATTAGAACACCACTCGCACGGGAGATATCGCAAAATATGAAGTTCGTGCGTGTGTCTGTGACTGGAGATTAATCGATCATGTCCATGATGCTCTGGGAATCGACGATAGACGATACTCTACCATCGAAATGAGTGAAATGATCGAATGAGCCAACGTGAGTCAAAGCGTTCGGAATGCTCATGTACCAAAATTCAAGTTGTTGTTATGCACATACAAATTTCTATTGTTTTTTTTTTAAACATTGTACCCCAGTATTTATTTTCAATTGTGTTATATGCCAATACAGTAATAAATATAAATTAAATACAATCTTAGCGTGTGATCTGTTGGAAAAAACTTAGTTGGAATTCGGAGTCTAATTCTTCATCGAAATGAGTTTCTGGGGTAAATCAAGATTTATTGGTGACGTTCATATAAAGAAACAATCCCTCAATTTGAAATTATACCCAATCTAATGAATTACTTTTGAAATGGTTCGTTTCAGGCATGTCGCCACTGAGTTAAACAATTCCGTCAATTAGTATAATAGCTTGATTATCTAATTTTGGCAACTGCATTTTATAATTCAGGTTATCAAATTGTTTAATTTTTTTCCCCACATGGAATTTGCCTGCAGCATTTGTCCCGTGAAGAACCAGAAAAATTGTATGCAAGGTAAGATCGTGATTAAGATCAAATTTTATTGCTGTTAGTCGCCACATATTGATTGCCAGTGTAATGTTTGTTCAATTTTTCGTTTCTGCAGCGGTTTTTTTTTTGGGACAAAACCTGTAGACTTCCAGGTGCTAATTAAAGGTACGTCCAGAGTGGAGCCAAAACCTTAACCCTGTTTATTTGAAACGAAAAAGGTTTTTCATCGGGAGAAATTAGCATTCATGACCAGCATAAAATGGTAAATAATAATTTTATTCAACTCAATCGGGTGTGTATTCCAGTGCACAGACAACTATTTTACATTCTCGACTTTTGCTTTGGTTTGCATAGAAATCCCGATCGGGTTTCCCTCTGATTATGTCCCAAGTGGCGGAGAAAGGGTGAAAGGTGACGCGAAATCCTATCCAAGTTTAAAAAGTCAATGAAAAAAAAAGACATAAGATGCTCTTTATTATTGCAAATTTCGAAAAAGTCATGGAAATTCAGGGGGAAAAAATTATATTGCCCATTCGTGTGTGGTTGGGATAAACTTTAGACTCGAGAGTGTCGGGGATGTTCGATTTCGGACTGTGATGAGTTTAAATTTGAAAATAGCCATTAATAAATTTATTGAATAAATATAAAGGTGGAGGGCGGGATCGATTAACAGGCGTTTTGAACGGGTTACCAAATTATTTTAATTTTCCATCGACTGAAACATTACAAATCTTTCACTCTTGACTGAAACAAAACGACCAAATTCAATATTTTTTGAGGCCTGGATTTCTTCCCTTCCCTCCCCACCATTCCTAATAAGCCATTCACGTTTACAACATGCTCGACAGGCACCAGTCATCTATTGTATCTAAAACCAATTTCCGGGTGCACTTAAAAGCCGTCCGTCCAACAAAAATCCACATCGTCGCCGCCGCTGTTCTCCGATGGTGCGATGTGGTAGCAGATTGTCTCCCAAAAATCCCAACCCTCCTCTCGGAGGTTAGGCGAGGGTGGGTGGAGGTGGTGGTGGAGGTGGCGACGGCTGATAAACGGATCCCGGTTCACCGGGTAGGGCTAGTCCGGCCAAGGCCGAGGTGGGGATGGTGGCGCTGACGGTGATGGGCGGCATGCCGGGGAGCAGGAGCGGCGTGGTCACTGGACGGGTGGTCACCGCTGTGGAGGCACTCGTGGGAACGCCTGCGGACCGTGGGCACGAGGGACGAATCGAGAAATATGGTGAGAGGTGAAAATAAGACAACACGCGGATTGGTTAATAGACTAAAGTGGAGATCACAACAGCCATGTTTTTTTTAAATTTATTTATCCTACATTAGTTTGCCCCGATCACGCAAAATTATTTATACAACGAATTCTATTTTATGGTCTTTTTCTTCTCATTTAGGGGGTTATAATTTTTTCTTTGTAAAGGCAAATTCAGTGGTGAGAAAAGGAGCAATTTTTCTCATAAAAAGTGTGTTGTTCGGGTGGATGACGTCACTCACCAGCCCATGACTGTTGCGTGGGTGGCGGAAGGGCGGCACCCAGATTGAGGGCGGTCACGCCTGACGTCACATCAGAAACGCTGGTGGCTGTGGTCGTGGCCGGCGCCGTCAAAACGACCTGCAAGGGACATAAGGGTTTGCTCAGTACATGACGATTGACAGTGGGTCGAGAGTCCCACGCTATTTTTGAACATCACACCATTTGTAGTGGGGTTTGAATTCATTTAACTTTTCTTGCATTGTACTATTATTATTGCACTTATTAGCTGAATGCATTTTACTGGGTTTTGGAAGTTTTACATCGGACGAGTCAATAGATCAGAAGATTCTTGACGTGGCTATTCCAGAAAAATTAAAAATATTCTATAATTTATTAAAAACATATAATATAATGTTAAAACTCTATAATAAAATACAATTTAAAATAAATTTTTATTAAATATTTCCGGAATTTAATCAAGCTTGAACGAAATTTAATTATTTGCTCGAATCATAAAAAATAAACAAGCAACACTAATACGAATCAAGATTCATCAGGGGATCAGTCTGCGGGAAAAAAATACATGATGTGATATCGTTCCATCAACTCGGCGGGGACAACACCATGCTGGTGCACGTCAACATCGGGTCATCTCTCCGCTAACACCGTACCGATGAGAATCCGTCTCTGGGTACAGACTGCTGGGAGGCGGTGCTCTCGTCCAACTTGATGAGAGATTCGGATTCGCTTCCTTTCACGCTCGACGCTCTCGTGGGTATCCGGTGCAGGTAGCCATAACCGATGCCGCAGCCGAGACTGAAACAAGACAAGAAACTTTATTAGGACGGAGATTGCTTTGCGGTTGCGATACGGTCCCGGGTTCAATTCCCGACCGACCACCTTCCGGACGAAAGAAATCCGTAGTCGCGCCTTCCTTCGAAATAGCGGTAAAGCTGTGACTATATATTGTCAGGTACGCTTAAAAATTCTTACCGATGGCTCAGTGGGTATGGCAACATCCTACGAAGCCGACGGTCCCGGGTTCGATTCCCGGCGCAGGCTTTC
>JAUJYS010000587.1:0-21994 GCA_033995665.1 Melogona broelemanni
TCACATATCTCCATAGAGACACGAGGGTGCAGTAGTCCTGTAGTGCACTAGGCGCTACGGTGACTTTAAAAAAAAAACAAAAAAAAAAAACAAAAAAAAAACAAACATTGCAACCACAATTGTTGGTAATTTTTTGCATTCAGTAATTTTAAAACAGATTGTAATCGCAGAAATATTTTGACAATCGACTCTCAGTTTGCAATTAAATTTGACAAATAAAAAAACACGAGTTGCCTGTAATTATATTGGCAACAACAAATTTGTCCCCATCAAGGAAAATATTTACAACAAATACTGATCATCAAAACAAATAAAAAATTACTACCAAAATGGCTATTGCAAGCTCTAATAATTCAATAAAATCGACAAGTGTTATACATGTGTATACATGTATTTTGTAATTTGCACCTCAATAATTAAACTTTGTTTATTGTATAAGAACAACACTTTCGGTTTATGGTTACCTCAACAGGTTATGTTGAGTATCCAACAGCAACTCTTTGTTGATTTTAAGATATAGTAGAAGCACCATGAAAATAATTAGAATTTAATGTATGAACTTGTCAGCACAGTGTCCCCGTTCAAGACAGGAAGAATAAATTATTTCTGATATTGCCAACACCACACCAAGAAAACAAGTACATTCGTTGCCAACACACTACACTGTCGATCCGTCACGTAAAATAAAGATGCCAACCTTCTTGTGTCGTAGTCGCTCAGGACATTATTCTCCATCGCAAGCTTAAGCTCCGGGAAGTCCTCGCACACCCATCTAAAACAATAGGAAATAAAAAATACAAGTTGAGCAAACAGATTCGAGTTTCCAAAATACAGTATATCACCAAACAAAAATGGATTGAGATTCTGGTGATTTTATGTCCAAATTTAAGAAAGTGATGCAGTGGAATGTAAATTTGTCGGCCCCCAGTGGCTCTGGTCACATTCTACTGAGCGGGTGGTCCCGGGTTCGATTCCCGGCGCAGGCTTTCGTTTAATCGATCCTGTGGTACTGGCGTCACCCCTGAGCTTTCATTAGGGAGTCCAGAGCTTAGGATTGGATCCTCCAGTCTGGCTATTCCAGCTGCCAATCCCCTTTCCTTCCATTCCCTGCCCCTCACATATCTTCATAGAGACACGAGGGTGCAGTAATCCTGTAATGCACTAGGCACTACGGTGATTAAAAAAAATTATTCGGCTTGATTCTGTCGAACCTAAAAATGTCTGAGTTTCGTTAACAGAATCAAGCCGAATATTTTTTTTTTTAAATCACCGTAGTGCCTAGTGCACTACATAGTGGATAGTTAACATAGTGGAAAAGACGTTATTTCTGGGATCTCATGAACTAGCTCGAAAGATTGTCCAATTACAGCATATGATCCCAAAACACATACTTGTATATATATTATTTCCTAACGAAACGAAAATTTAAGTTCATTCTTTAAAAATAAATTCTTAGCGAAAGTTCTTCGAATTAAATTAGAAATGTTGGGTTCTACTCGAGTATTTCGTTACACCACCGAATGAACGAAGAAAGTTTCCCAATCTTAAGTAATTTGATATTTTCGGTTCATTATTTTATGCAATAGTTTTATGTATTTGTATATTTATTCTAGCTTGCCCAATCTTATAACAACACAGAACATCTACGAAAATATGATCATGTAATTCTGCAATAATTGTATCAAAGTAGCGAAAATATTGACATTAAAAGAATTCGTCACTCAGTTTTTCTTTCTCAGTGTTGTCCCAGAAATCAAAACCAAACCAAAATCGTCTTCGTTTAAACGATCTGTTTAATTGAATAAAAAATGGAGAACACTCAATCGCAAAGAACTTTTAATTTTATATTTGAAGAGCTCATTAAGACTACATCTTTAATTTTCAACATATCGCTTTCGAAAAAAAAAAAGAAGAAAAAAACACCGAATCGTGGTTAACACAAAAAAAAAGAATAGGGAAGAAACAGCATAAACGCAGTTGAGATGTACGCCAAAGTGCAGACTTGACTTTCGAGAAATCAAAAGAGTGCAAAACGATTTTCCTGGTCAGTGATATCAGACGCCATTATCCTGGTCGCTGATGCCAGATCCTGACGTTTCCGGTCAATCGCGTGGACTTTATTCTGAGATAGCAAAAACTGTTGGACACAAGACGCAGACGGAAAAGTATAGAATGAAGAAAAAAACCATCACGCTGTGCCACTCTACTCTTCGCTACAGTACTTCGCGAGAGTGGCGCATTTTTAACAGTACGAACTAACGCGCCGGGATTCGAACCACTGGACCCTATCATCACAAGTCTTTATCGATTGGGTTAAAACGAGTCGTATAATTTCGACTGTAAAATTATCCCTGACTTTCTCTGACCAAAATCAAAATAATCCCTGACATTTATAACAAAAGGCACTCCGCCAAACAATTTCACCTAAATCAAAAAGGGAGAAAAGAATCCACGGCACGAAATTAAATTTTAAAGAAAATGAATTTGAACCAAGAAACAGCGCACAGCGCGAGTTTTTAATAATCACATGCGACACATAGAAAAGAGAAAAGCACGCGCAGTGTTAATTTTTTTCAAAAATAGGAAAGTGACAAATGCAATAATCCCGCGCGCGTTAGACAGGAGCCCATTAACTTAAGCGTAAAAATAAATTCACAAAAAAATATATTACAATTCTGTTCAGAATTTTATGAGTTGGGTAGGAAACGGAACGGAAAAGTTCAGTTCCTAGGAACTGGTTCCTTTTTTTTAAAGAACTTAGAAACGCCTAGGTTCCTTTTTCATTCATGAGGAACTGGAACGGGAGCTGGTTTCGTTTTTCATCGAGGGAACGGGAACAGGTTCCTTCTCAAAAGGAACGAACCCAACACTGAAAATTTTCCATGACATTCACTGATCGAAATTAATTTCTCTCAACTAGCCAGGTGGGTATGAACGAACCCAGCACATGCTACAACAGTTTGACATGGCACTCAGGCAACACACACATACACATCAACCGGCAACCAGCACAAGTTGAATGTCGAATCGTCCCGTAACTAGCCATGCTGTAAGAGCAGGTGGGCCGGTCAGCGGCTGCCAGACAACGGAATCCCGGATAGGACTCGACTGCCAAGTGGCGTTGCAACGCCGAGCAGGTGGTTTGCGAGGCGCAAGGCGGGGTGGATACAAGCACGACAATGCCAACTTATTCGAATGCAAATTACGAAGTACGGCCTACGACGAGTCATTTATTATGTAACAAAGGAGAAGTGGGACTGGGGCAGGAAAAGGACGATGGAGTGCCTATTGAAATGTAAAATTAAATCAAGAGGCAACGAGACAGCGAAACATGGCCGTTGTGCTTCAAAGAGAGGTGCCGTGTGGTATAGTGATTAGAGTTCGCCTATTATGCCCGTGATTGCGGGTTCAATTCTCGACCGAGATCTCCGGCATGTTCCGGGCAAGGGAATTTCGTATACACGCCTTCCTTCGGAATGGAAGTGAAACCGTGAGATCCGTTTCTATAGCGTTGTCAGGTATACGTAAAAGATCTCTACCTAGGTCCGAAGCATAAGTCTAAGCAAAATTATCAAGTCGTAAGGACAAAAGACGGAAATAAGAAAATGGCGCGCGCAGCGCGAAAAAAAGATTGTAAATGAAAAAAGAATAATAAAAAGGAGAGTTTGCGCCTGTAGAGTTCGCGCGTGTAGAGTTCGCGCAGCGCGAATTTTTTTTTATAGAAATATCCAAACGCTAAATCACAAAGAATTTCTCAATAAAAAAATTAAAAATTATGTTCAAAAATTTCCAGAACTTTTATTTCTTTTGAAAGATTGTTCCAGACCTTTCCCTGTCCAAAATTAACTTTTTCTAACTTTCCTAGAGAGTCAATATTTGCAATAAGTTTAAGAAAATGCCAAAATAAAACATGTACCAGGTAAATACAAAATGCCAACTCTTGTCTTACAGTCTCGCACGACGCTTTAATAAAAACGACAAGTCAACCGTAAAGTAGCACCGATCAACAACGTCTAACGACTAACAACGACGACTAAAATACCCTCTTGCTTTCGGGAATTAAATATTCAACTAAATTATCAGCAGTCATCAACATGGCAACGTTGTCGCTTCACAGTTTGGCTGTCACGACTTACTTACACGGCAGTGACACACCATAGTCAACCTGCACCAACAATAAACCCATAAACAACCCAATAAAAAACCCGTACAGCAGTAGTACCTCCATTGTACGTACATGCGCGACCCCGACCAAAAAATGCACCAGCCAAAACTTTTATTCCTTTTGTGGACCCGTCATTTTTAGTAGCCAGAAAATAGGCTAACAATCACATTATATTTGATTTACCGCGCAGTTTTTGGCCGGGAGCCAGCTTCAATTGCACAAAGTTTCACCAAAGCAATTTCGATTCCAAAATAAAACGGTAATAATTTCTAATCACCACGCTAGGCTCAATTCAGAAAACAATTACGCTGTATCGCGGAGCTTTATGTTCAAGAAATACACCGTTATCAACGGATTGTACTAATTAAGATACAGCAAAAAGATAGCTGAAAACAGCTAATAAAAAGCTGTAGTAATTATTTTTAATGACGCGTTTCCAATCAGTGCCTGTTGTATACATAACCTCGGTGTTCAAATTTTAAGATTTATAGTAATAGCATTGCAGTAATTACATTACAGTACGGTAATAACATTGGGCACGGTATCAAAGCAATTCGTATAATTAACTTAAATTAAGCACCGAGGACCGCTAGAGGAACGACACTTTATTTTTGTTTATCTTGAATAGCGTTTGGGTCAAAAGAATTGAAGATGTTTGGGTCAAAAGACCATTCTTCGCATTTTTCTACTTTTCCCTACTACTGGACGATTTTCTCTTCCTTTCTCTGACCAAAATTCATGTCCCTGACTTTCCCAGTGGACACGACCACTGGGAAACTACCAATCACTAGTGAGAGAGTTCGAACACACATTTGAAAAAGGGTTGTACACACGTCCTCCAAAGCAGCTGTAGTCACACCGCCAGGCGGTATTCCCCCGGCTCCACACGAGAACCGAACGAAAAGCCGAGACCAAAACCCCTTCTCCCTTGCAAAGGAATGGCGGCTGGAATTGAGGGCAGAACGATCGATAAATAAATGGGGGGAAAACTCGCGGCAACCACAACACCACTATAAACACGTAGCTCACTTCGCTCCATCGTAGCGAGCGACATGGTCGTAGTAGTAGAGGAGCTTTTTTTCACAGTTGCATCTCGAACCCCCCCTTTTCCACCAACCCCTATACCACGTGACTACAGACTATTAAGCAGGACCGGATTTTACGATGGCTCGAGACCCGATAGGGTGCACACTGTTCTGCCGATCCGAAGCTTGCCAGGTGTAGATTTGGTCGAACAAACAGTTTGACTGTGACGAAATTGTGACGGAAATTGGGGTGGGAATCGTTAGAAGACCGCAGAAAATAAATTAATATTAGACTGTTGGTTCATATCCTGAAGGGAGATTGTGATGGTATTGTTGAGGAAATTGTCTGTTCGGCTCCTACTTGGAGTAGAAGAAAGTGCCAGTGTGTGTGTGACCAACATTTCGACAATTATTTCAAACAATCCTACAGATTGTAATCATCCTTCGAGATCGGTGAGCAATTGGAACACGTCATTACTGGGTGCTCTTTTCAACTCGTAATAGGCTGACATTAAATGAATTAGTTCGTTGCAGTGATATTAAAAAAAAATTTGACAATCAATGGTTGCTAATCACCGCAGTTAATATAACTACAGGAAATTATGATACCCTCTAAACGCCTCAGCAATTGTAGAGGGTCACATTTTCTCCTACTTTATTTTTAAGATCAAATTGCGTCGTCATATTTGCCAAAAACAGAAATGTTTTTTGTTTTTTTAATTCTAAGTGGCGCATAGAAAAAAATATTCGGCGTGAATTTGTTTCAACTGTAACCCATAAAAACATATTTTTGTAAGAATATTTTCGCACGCAGCGCGAACTTTTTAAAAATTGCGAACAAAACTTTAAGAAAATAAATCCCCGCAAGATGGTGCAAAAAATACACAGAAAGAGACAAACACGTTGGTAAGCCAAAAAAAAAAATAAAAAAACAACTTGAAATGACTAATTTGATTTTAAAAGTTCGACTAGAATCACTTGCCCACCGTCATCGTTCATGAAAATTTGAAGCACTCGAAAATTTATCACTTCAGCGAGGAATAGGGGATTTTGTATCCCTCGTGTTGCTTCGACAATGTCAGAGAGACGTTTTTGCCATTACCCCGTGATAAAATAAACGAGAAAGGCGCTACGTCGCCTCACTCTTCTCAATTCTATTTTCGAATTATTAATTTCCAACTGCAGCATAGACATAGATGACCTACGGATTAGTGTCTTACTTTCGGATTTTATTTCACAGATTTATAATTTATTTTATGCAATCGGTTGAATTTCAATTGCAGCATAGAGCTTCCATCTGAGTTTCGAATTCGGATCAATTTGAGTTAATTTCCCTAGGTGGCGCTGAAAGTGCCATGTGACGTTGGCAAGCAGATCAACCTTGGTAACCAGCAGCAGCAGCCCAAGAATACCCAAATACATAATTTTCCCAAATACATTATTATCGATGTCGACCTAGATCTAAGCTAGGATTATAGATAAGAATATATCGGATATTAAACCGTATATATATTTTTTAGAGGTCGATTACAAAGCCAAACCAAGTTTCGGTATTGTACCCGGATGAAAGTTTACGTTTTTTAAATATAATCGTAATGGCTGAACAAAAATAAACACAAAGACACCAAAATCAGACGAATAGTCTAGGTCAATCTGTATTGCAACAGACTGCGGTGTGGGCGACGCGGGCTCTCGTTTACAGAGTATTCTGTATTCGATTCCGGGTACAGGTGAAAATGTGCTCTCCGCATATTGCCACAGCGACACGAGGGTTATTCTTGGAGTGACCTGGAGTAATACCTGGAACGATATTCACTACAGTGAGGGGAAGATTCCCATTAAAAAAATATCATCAGTTAATTGGATCGCCGTGCGATCCTAGCGGGATGCACTTAATTATCGAAACCATCGGGCCATTCCACCTGCATCCTGCACAGGTGCTTGAAGGTTCGAAGCTGCTCGAGGATGCAGACGTTCGCCAATCTACGTAAAAAATTAGCGCAATTTTAAAACAAAATTCGGTGTAGTGCACGAAGCACCCTGTAAATGAACGGACCATGAAAGTTCGAATCGAGACGATGGACCCGCGACGTCACGCCATTTGGTCCAATCCGGAGAAATAAAAACTTGCATTCCAGCCAATGGGGTGCAACCAAGGTTTTCTCATCAAACTTGACTCGTAAATTAAAAGGCCATTTACAATGTTGCTTTTCACGTTTTGGGCTAAGCCACTTTTTGCAAGCAAGATTTTAAATTCACCTGCCTCCTGGGCCAATAAAATTAGAATAGAGGCCTAAAAAAACACTCCGCAGTGTGCAAATAACAAGTCAGTCAACAAGCACTGAAGTTGTACCCTGCGTCAGATTTAAACAGCCCACACAAAGTCATAATTTATGGAGGAGTGTGAAAAGAGGGAATTTAGATTAGGGGTACCGTAAATCGGGCCACATATTTTTGCTACAAGCCTTCCTTGTTTATCAAGACATTTTTATTTGGGTGCCAGGTTTTTTTGTTGAATCCCCTAATGCTTCTTTTTTTCCATTTCGGTAAACACACCTACAAAATGAAGTCGATTCGGCTATTTTTAGTAAACAGGAACGCTCTAAAAAATAAAACTAGGTGACCCCCCCCCCTCCTACGCCCGTTCACTGTCGACTTGATCAGGACGACATAAAGTCAACAATAGCTCCCCCGCGTAGTCGGCAGGCACCACCAGCAGAGCGGTACGACACCATATCCACCTCCACACGTAAAGGAGTTTTTATTGCCGACACAGATTCTTCCGAGAAGATCTCTCTGAAGTTCTCGAGTGACAACGGTTGGTCAACCTGTAGGAGAGGACTGTTGGTGAGGTTGGCAGGCAGCAGCCGCCGAGCTGCGCGCGCGTGTGATTTATGGCAGGTACAAATTACCCGGGACCCAAATCCGCCAAACGACTGCTCCATCACGGTGCCAGATTTACGACAGAGTTGCTGTGGCCATCAGCGAGCGAGAGTGGGGAGACTGTGTTCCCGGATGACAGATAATCGAGAATTTCGAAGCTGTTTCGAGATGGTTTTAGACAACACAAACGCCCACCTTCGAAAACCGTTGAAAGGGATTTGAGAAAAGAAAATAAACAACCCAAGCAGAAACAAAACATGGTACTGACAGCTTGAAAACACGGTGATCTTACCGCTTCAGGCAAGATTAGGAAAGATCATGGTTTTTTTCAAAAAGTCAATACCATTTTATTTTTTCAATTTTCCAAACTTTTTTGCAAGTTGTGGAGATTTTTCCCAATTCAGAAAAAAATAAAAAACATGATTAGTTCCAAAAGTTAAATTAGATTGCCTTTTTACAATTTTTTTTTTGCATTATAATTACAGCTACACTGTTGGTATTATTGTCTATACATATTCACTGTATATAGTAATATTGGCTGAGTCATGATTGTACTCTGGCATTATTTAAATTACCGAATCGCATAAACAAAATATGATTACTTCATATATTAATTTAGGCTGAAAAACTTTAAACAGTAACTGATTATTACCAGTAATCACTTTTTACGTCTAACCAAAGTCCAATTTACAATAACAACCGTACACCAATCTTTCGAGCACAATTAAAAAAAAAAAAAAAAAGTCCAACACCCTTCCGAGCTAATGACCGCCGATAATTTGTTTACGTTTTCGTGCACGGCCATTCACCGAAGATCAATAAATTTTGCATAGCACATAATTTCCATTTGACCGCAACAATTAAAAAAAAAATTAAACATTAAAATTATCCACGCATGCATTCTTAAATTTTAAATTAACCATGAATTACACAAACACGGACATGCAATGATTCTAATCGCAAAAACCTTGTCAGAAAAAAAAAACAGAGTTACAGAGACCGAACAAACAAAACAATACAGTACAGCACTGCCAAAGATAAGATTGCATTTTTCAATGACAAGCCATACAGAAGAACTTACTTAAAACATTCGCAACTAAATTCACCTGTCCAAGCAGCCACTTTTTTGCTTGAAGCCCACGAAATATTCGAATTACGCTTGAGATTGGGGTACATTGGGTCTTCGAGGTCGAAGGCGCCGTCAGTCAGCCAACAGATCAATAGACAACCAAAACACCATGTCACGTGGGCAATGGCGAGGTCACGTTCAAACATTGAAACGCCGCGGGCACCACGCCGTATCCGGCGGGTGGAATAAAAAATAAATTTGTCTCGATTCGCGAATTATGCATGCAAATTCGGAATTGATAGCGTACATTTCATCTCATTATCAAAGCTACGAGGGATATCCAAAAAATAAGTTCCATTACGTTTAAAAAACAAAATATATTGCCATAATGATTTCAATCATGGTTTACGCCACTTTTCATAGCGCAGAACAGGGCTTCGAAATTTGCCGCTGCGCCTACTTGAATTTTTCGAAACGTTTCTTGAATCCGAATATTAGCCAATCATTGACCATCGCTATAAACACAACAAATGTGACAGTGAAATTCAGCCGACTTACGAGCTCCAGAACCGTAATCGAGCTCGTAGACCCACACCTACACTTCTTATCACAGGTGGCAAATTTATACGATGAAAGTTACGTATTGTGCCGTACTACGATAAGTGCTTCGACAATGACGAAACCCATTAATTGAAGCAATTTTTTTTTCTTCCAAATTTGTAAATTCCCCTTAATGTTGTAAATATCACTACAGGAGATTCAATGTCCATCGTATCGTGTTGCATAGGCAATGTACTTCAAATATCAGTCACATATTTTGTAAATAATGAGATGGGTTGGTAGTGTTTATATGTTTACATTTTTAAAGCGTGACAAAACTTATTTTTTGGAAATTCCTTGTATATCGCACGCACGCACACGCGTACAGGTAAACAGCTGTGCTACCGCTGGCGAATACGCCCATGTATGCAAATTAGGTATTGGCCGACCGTGCCTGGGCTCAAAAATCAAAAAGGACAGGCGAGGCGAACCTCTCGATGCACGGAAAGTTGGCTCGGATCCAAAATTTGAGATTTTTTTAGGTTTGTGTGTACGTGTGTGGTTGAGTCTGACGGAAGTGAAAAATCAGGAATGGGGGAGGAGAGACGCGATGTCGCCTGCCCCGCCAACTGTGCACTTTTGCACCTGTGAGGCCAACGGCGATTAAATAACGGGCACAGCTCAACGCATAATATTTATTTAAAAAAAAAAAGTGGGACTGCTGCTGTTTGCCCCCTATAGGGTCTGTACATACTAAGAACCGAATAACTTTCTAATACTTTCTCCTGGTCAAAATATTCTACTTTCTTCTGATAAAAAGTATCTTACTTTATCAGAATCAAAATCAGTATTTCCCCTGACATCCCACAAAAAAAAATGCAGTCGCCATACATACATTCCCTGATTTTCTGGCCAAAAAGGTGCGGGTTTCATTTGGCTTCATTTATGTATTCTTTAAAAAAAAATAAGTATACAGTCTGTATACTAATTTTGCCTTTGGACACCTTATTCAGGTTAAAATGCATTTCCCCTGACTTTACAGACGAGTACGAACCCCGCCGAGACATTTTCGCATCTCGCTCAACGAAAATGCAAATTGGCTGGTGGTCCTTGGGATCTCCCTTCGACATCACACGCGATGAAAGAATTGTCTTGTTAATCGACACTCAGGAAATTTTGTGTCCGCTTCCGGGTACGGCGTTGGACCAAAACGAAAGCGACAAATTCCTAAAAGCATAAAATCGCATTAATTCGAAAAGGAATTAAAGCCGTGGAACCGTGTCTGTCCGCTATCAGGTACACGCTAAAGATCCCCATCTAGGATTGACACCTAGGCGATGCTCGCCCTCCCCCCTCCATCCACTGAAGCGCTTTGAGACAGAAAAAAACCGTTGGCCAACCAATTTAATAAAATTGAAACTCATTATGACGCGGTAATAAAGTATTGGTGAAATTCTACCATCTAATTCTGCAGTATTGGTTCATGGTGACGAGGAATACCTGTAGACACGACCTCACCGCGTTTTACGCATTATTACCGCGTCATAATGAGTTTCAATTTTGTCAAACACCGGCTATAGCGATAGGAGGAAATATAGATTCCTCCGCAAATCATACTTTTACTAACTCAATTATTTAAAACTCGGAGCGAAAGGGTTAAACCAATTTAAAAAAAAATCGATTGCGTAAACCAAACATTCAAACCAAAACTAACTGGAAATGTCAAAAACAGGACATTAAACGTACGTTGAACTTTCGAATGCATCATTAAAAAAAAAAGAGATTTATATTTCTGTGACACTACGCTCACATTCCCAGACTCAGATAGCCCAGTCTGCAGTACGCCATGTATTTAGTTGGAATCCGATTCGGTTAAGCGGCGCTAGCAAGGTTTAAGAATAAAGCAAAGAACATCGCGCGTCATTAAAAAAAAAAACGTCACTGGGGTTTTTTTTTTCCTTTTCTTTCCTGGAAGCGGTATTTCCATTCGCTCCAGACGCTACCGAGTCACGCTGTCACTGCTCGTACACAGCGGCAAGGCAGGCCACAGGTGTTACAGTACATGTACCAGGCTTGGTTGTGACCTTAAATGACTCACGGTGTTTGCGGATGTACAGCGTGTCTAGGTTTCCAAACGCAGAAAGATATAAAAAAAAAAACCTGACCGGAAAATATTATTTTATAGTCAAGATGGACGAGCTGGTTAACGACATGTCCAACAATCATTTTTGGAGACTTAACTCTTTGCAACCTTTTTTTTACAATTCGGAAAGTCAGACCTTTTGAGACTTAGCTAAGAAAAAGCCATGGCAATAATAGATTGGCAGTACATTATAAGTCCATTACAGGGTTCCTTCTAAAAAGTGTTTCCCTGATTTTCCCCAGTCCAAAATTCAATTTCCTGACTTTCCTCAGTCCAAAATTCAATTCCCTGACTTTCCCAAATCAAAATTCAATTCCCTGACTTACTCAAACCAAAATTTAATCCCCTGACTTTCCCCGATGTCCCAGGAGAGTATCAACACTGTATTAACAACCATGAATTGGTCATGTACGTTAGTTTCTGTACCACAATACTTGTACAGTACAAAATTAATTCAAATATTTTGCAGTCAGCCACTGGTGTGGCCAATTGGCAAAGGAAATAAATCGATAGATAGCAACACGACGATTAATGCCTTGAATCTATGACTGATAATAATGCAACTGAATGACAGCTGTAATCGCAAATAAAATAACCAATAGTTTAATTTTAGTGTCTACATGTGTTCATTCTTTCGCATGGAAGCATTGCCCTGCCTCCATGTACGATTGGAAAATGAACTCCTTCATATTTACTCGAAACGAACATGTAATTTGAGTACATGTTGTACATTTTCAATACAAACATGACAATGCTAAATAAAAATGATGATAATACATGACCATAAGGACAAATAGCATTATGCATTACAACGGCTTCTTAACAACATTAAATATCCAAACATAACAATACACGTACTTAATAATTGCAGTGCAGCAAGAAGATTTGACTTGGCGCGAACAAGTATGCAAGTAAGTACAACACTCGCAAGATTCGAGACCCAAGGTTTGCTTACACTATAGCAGGGGTTAAATTATTGGAACACGGAGAAGAAACTAACCATGATCTTTCGAGCTACGGGGCTTAAATAGATGGCTTTCTCAATACTGTACATATAAATATGGCACTCCCTACACCTCCGGGTACTGTATTTAAGTTTCGTAAGGCCAGGCCGCCTGCTGGCTGAGAACATGTGCCACGCAAAAAGTCAACAACCAGAAACCTTGGCCTGCCCCGGAAAACCGACGGAACACAGCCCCACTGCCAGTGCAACAGGAATTCAAGTCTCCAACGGACGACAAACCGATCCAGGCAGCAGCATCGGCAGCGCCAACACTGTTGCTGCTACGATAGGCTGCCGTCTAGTAAAAACAGGTCTGCAACTCCGGTTACATAATAAGTAGGTGTTCACACAGGTTTATAGCCATGTACACCAAACTAAGAACTTGGCACCTGTCAGGCACCACACCAATAGTATTACCCCCAATCCAAGAGCAGAGATCTGTAGATTGACACACACAAGAACTAAATAGGTGTAAAACAGCTTTTCGTGGTCTTATGCAATCAGTGGCTTCACAGCAATAGGTAATGTGCATGACCTTTAGTTAAATCATTGAACTGACGATTACATGACTTGAAGCATTCGACACTACATGTATTAATAAATGCAAGCCCAACAACAAGATTCAAATTCCAGGCCCCACGGCGATTCCAACCCAAGAAATAATAAACAACAATGATTCGATTTTTCTAAAAAAAACTGCAACAACGTTGGGGTCAGCGTCTCCCTGGAAGACGCCAATGACAATAGACACGCGGGCAGAGCCTCGATAGTCGGCGACAAGCTAGCTCGGCCTGGGTTGGGTCCAAGCGACGGTCGACCGAAAACTTCACGCGCCGTCACGACAACATTCCGATTGGAGTATCTGACAACCCCGTAACGTAAATTCGGCAGTCGAACCCCGATTCTGCCGCCAATCAAGTCAGTGACGTCACAAATCGATTGGATCAATCTGACGTGGCTCCAACCACGGACTACCTATCCTCCCCCTCGCACGCGCCGCTGGCGATTTGGGAGCGGCCCGACGCAACATGGCTACCACGACAACCCCGTTTCCAATCCCAGCTTCAAAGACCTTCGAGAAGGAGACGCGTCGTATTATTGAAACCAGAGTTGCCGTTCCGCTAGAGGCGCTAACCGAGTCACGTCAACGGAAAGCACGGGAGCAAGTCTCGACGCCGCCAAGCGGTTTTACCGAAAGGCAACGCTCCGTTGTCTCGAAGATCTTCCAAGCTGGGGGAAGCCCAATGGGGGCCGAAAAACGGCAAACCATTTTCACGATTTCGTTCCACTTACCGAATGGTCTCGACAATTTCGATGGCGCCGTCGTGTTTATCCTGGAGGGGAGAAACGTTTGGTATAAGCGGTGGTGTAGAGTTTTTGACGCTGGTGGGGTTTGAGGGATCGCTAGCGGACCCCTCCCCCACCGGTTCTTCCAACCCATTGAAAAAACAGAGATTCCCCCCTCTCTCAACCCTACTTGCTTACCGAGCTAGACAAGGGCCACTGGTATATCGCGGCCTCGGCTCCCGCTGGGCTGTGGAGTCTCAACTCCAACGCCATGTTTTCGCGTCGATATCGTAGCACAATTCTTTCACAGGTATTCCTTATTAATCCAGCAAGTGAACCATTTTCTGGCCCGCGACACACACTCACAAAACCTCGATAACCCAACACCTCAACACGGTCCACGGCCCATCATTTTTGTGTGATTCGGGGTCGCGCCGATAGTACGTTCAGACGCGATGCCCGGTTCGGATTGACGAGAGGTGCGTCCAGAGATTGGACTCATCTACCAAGTGTTCACATACAATGTTCGGCAGATTTATCAGGATGCTCAATTGTAATGCGGATCGTATGTTCTGTGTGCACCGAATACACTGGGCTTCATTTATGCTGGGCAATAGTACAGCGTCGCACGATTTCATCGACCAGTGTGCGATATTATCGAAATTACTAGGCCCTTTAAGCCAGATGTGGCCAAATCTATCGACTATTTCCCTGTCTATCGCGCATCACTTGAACTCTCTGTTGGTAGGACTCGGCGTATGATGCGTTTTTACACTTAATCACTATAATTGGGTTGATCGAGGGAGGTTCAATAAATTATGTAACAAATAAATAGAAGAAAAAAAAATTATCGTTTAATACGGCAAAAACCTTTTCAAATGAAATCTATCATGTAAAATGTAAAATATGTAATGGTTATTCATAATATGTATCACTTATTATATCTATATACGCGTGCGAATATATTTTAAATATTTGATCGTCCCCTGTTCAAATCACTGAAAAGAGGGATGTCTAGACGGTCAAACAAATCACGGATCGGCTGTGTCACAAAACAAATCATGCCACTTAAGTAGAAGCGCTGAAAACCGTTTTCGGAACTGTCACATCAATGTCACTCATCAAAATCACGATCAACTTGGTGAAATCCTTTTGAGTTCGCAAATTATTTGACCAATATTGCGTTTTTAATTTCATTATTGAGAATTTCTGTTTCAGGGATTCATCCATAAATGTGACATCGATGGGACACTGCCTGCCAGGCGTCATACTTCGGGTGTGACGCTGAGAGGTTTGGCCGGGACCTCGCTTCTGATTGGTTAATTTCGTCAGTACGTTTTATAAAGGCCCGTTGCTCTATAGCTTAACAGAGTAACAGGTAATGAAACCAATTTATCAAATCCACTTAATATGAATGTCCTTTTGGTATCAAACCAATTTAACAAATCCACTTAATATGAATGTCCCTTTGGTATAAATACAAAGGGTCATTTTTTTGGGAAAAAATGTATTTTCAAACTAATTTTGGACCCAATACCTTTGTTCCAGTAATGCAAATAAAACCGAATATTTAATTTGCAAATTTAGAGCACATCGAATTTTAGATATGGCGAATCAATTCGTTTAATCGTTATTCGTTTTTTAAATTAAAAAATAAATAAATAAATAAAATCTGTAAGCATTCTCTTGAGTACAAAAATAAAAAGACCACAATCAACCTAACCAACGACTTAATCAATTGTTGGTTGCTTAGCAACCATAACGGCGTCCTTTCATGATTTCCGCAAGCCAAACACGTTTTATAAATATTGCTAAACTGTCAACAATGGCTAAATATGCCGAGAATACAACGTTATGGGGGAGTTCACCAGCTGTTAATTATGTGCAAATATTGGGTGAGCCTTTGCTAATTTTATTTACCGAACCAAATACAGGAAACGATTATAGTATTTTGTTTAACGTGCCACTGTATTTGTTTTCAAAGATAAAACAATGGATAATGTTGTTGTCTGCAAGTGCAACAAATCTGATGAAGGTAGTGCAAAATATTGTCATAAAAATTGTATCTATAAATAAAATTTGAAAAATTGCAAATTTTACTTAATTTTTTTAACTTAATTATTCAGATAACCCGATTAACATTCTTCAATTTGGAGCCAGCGATATTCGACATCTAATAAAAACTATTGCCGAATGTCGGCATTTCAGCAAACGAAAGAAATTCAATGTAAGTTAAATAAAATAACTGAAGAGGATAGGAGCCGTTTTTATAAATACGATGAAAGTTTATGGTGAATCCTCGACCATTGAGAATAGTTTAATTTGAATCCGAATTGTTGCCGTAAACTATCCTCAATGATCGAGGATTCCCCATAAACTTTCATCGTAAGTTTAATATTTGAGAGCCTCTTGATTTTAATTTATATTGTGGTTACCGGTAGTATTTATAAGTGTTGAAATATTTACATTTTCTTATTTCGTGATTTTCTTTTGCAGATATTCATCCTAGAACAGAAATTGGAAAATGTGGCAAGACAGATCTTACTTTGGAGCGCCATTTTCGAAGAAGACATCCTGTCTATCACAGGTAAATTATTTAGCGTTAATCGTTTTACACTCATGCGAAAAAGTAAATTAGCATACGAAAATCGAGGTAAAATTCGCGATAAGCAGAACAACATCTCTCAAATTAATCGTAAAGAAAATAATTTCTGATCATTTCAGAAAAGACAGAAGTATTTTTGGAAATATACGGAAACTCTCTAATTTCTACAAAAACGGCTGACTACCTGAATGAGTTTAGTGCTGAAATAATAAGGTAATAAAACGTTTTTAAAAAACCAAATAAATGTTGCATCAGCACAAGAAAAAAACCAATTACACACCCTAATTTCCATGAACTGTTTAAATGTTCGACAAAAAAAATGCCGAAAATGTCAATCAGTTAATCGGCATACAACCTTACAATTTTAGACGCATTGCAGATTTTCCCTGTGAAGACAAAATGGCGTCAATCCGATTAGCAGATTTAAAGGCAAGCCGCTTCCGCATAAACAATTTTTTTCACTGTGGAGACAAAACGGCATAAATCACATTGGTATATTTAATGACAAGCTATTGTCAATGACAAAATTTTTGAATTGAACTAATTGCATATTTGTTATGTAAAATTATTAATTTCTATTTTGGCAGTTCAGCGATAGAGACCGTCTCGAAGAGATCTTCAGATTCTACAAGAAGCCAACCGAGCAGTTTGACATCACTGGTTGCTGGAACAACCGATTGCGAGGTTACGCCGGCGTCAGATATGACACGAGAAAAAACATGTTCGACTGGGATTATCACATGAAGCTCAAAGAGAGAGGGGTTCGAAATTTTACCGATCATTATCGAACACCATCAGATTTATTGATCCATATCGAATGAGCCAATAACTAAATTTATCGAACATCATTTACTGTTTATTAACTTCAGGCAGGGGTCGTTCATAAAGCGGAATACATGACTTGGAGGGAGACCGGTCTGGCGTTTGAATTTCCGGGAAGCGAATACACAATTCCAAACAAAACACTGCGCTCAAATCTGTGCACGCAGGTACATTGAATTTCTTACGCCTAATTCAACACATGAGATTCACAAAATCGCGGTCTAAATTGTCGAACCAGTTCGTTCATCCTTCAGTTGCCTATTTATATTTATATTTAGCTTCTAGCTGGCTTCATAAAGCTGTTTCGGCTCCATAGAAAATACAAATAATCCTATTTTCGTGGATCCACGAAGCGAAGCCACGCGAGAGCGCTACATAGCGTTCTCATATTTGAGGCCACACGCTTCAGCGCCATCTATGGAACGTCAGAAGAAAAGTTATAAAAAAAAAATTGATTTTGACAGGGGAAACCTTAAATAAAATTTGATCTCGTCCAAGGAAAGTCAGAAAAAACTTTTGATTTCTGTCACGGAAAGTCAGAAAAAGAGATTTTCAGTTTCCAGTATTAACCCTGAAAATACGAATGATCATTTTTTCAAGGCCAACGGCAAAGTCTACGAACAGAAAGGTTACTGGGGTGAAATGATGACTGGTCCTTTCATCCCATTCGGAATTGAAACTGATGACAAGACCTTCTACGAAAAATTGAACGGACTTCACGTAAAGGTAATTAAGTACAGTTTGCAATTTTCTCCACTTTGAACATGATCGAAAAAATAAAAATAGTGCTAATCGTTTCACCTCGACATCGCAGCGATCCCTGGACATCAGTTTCCACAACGTGTCATCCTCTCTGACCGAATTGAAGAAAAATGCGTCCATTCTCTACGACGTAAAGTTAACGTTTTGCCAACCAAATGTGAAGAAAATGGCCGCCAAACCAAAATTCAAACGCTTTTTCGACATGGCGTACTTTGGAAGAAGGTACGTGCACGTTAAAACAGCTACAACAGCACATTATTATTGATCATCTGCATATGATAATTAAAATTGTGAATACTAATTAACACGTTTCAGCGCGATTCCACATGTCGATGCAGCGATTGCTGAGATGATGAAGGACGAAGGAGTCATTGTGGCAGAGACTGCCAAGTAAGTAGAAATCAAATTGAAATGTAGTGAAATAGCGTAGACCAGAATTTTTTTTTTTCGTAATTGAGTCAATTTTCATCAGATTATTCGATAGGAATTTTTTTTACAACTAAAGTGAATATCATTACAGGAGATTCTGAGAGATATTCAATTGATTTAACAAATAAAAAAAACGCTCGTCCAATGACCGTTTCTTCGAGATAAAATTGTAGAATTGCTTCACAGTATTAATAATTTTAATAATGCATAAATTGAAGGTATTTGCTCGAATGGAACAAAGAGACGATAGATGATTTTCAACGCCAAACAGAAACCATTCTGAACTCCTCAGGGTATAAGGTAATTCAAAAATATTTTTGGACTTTTATATTTGTGATCATTATGTTTAATTTCTTAAAACGATCCCAAAAAATATTATTGAGAAAAATTCGGTGTTTTTCGACAGCAGACTCTTCCCTGCAACCCTCTCTTGGACCACCATGCCATCTTTATCAAAGACGGACTTTAGAAGGACCGATGGACCACTCGCTTCGTAATTGCGTCCACTTTTCGATGCATTCGAATAAATAATGGTTTCGTCATTCTAAGAACTCTGTTAAATTTATCAATCGCCTATCCTAATTTAAAAAATAAAATTTTGTCCGTCATCACAAAGAACCTTCTATCTTCTTTTTGATGAATTCTTCCCGCTGCTGTTGCCTGATTAGATCCCAGTAAAGTCCGCCAGTGGCCTTCAAGGCTTCGTGAGTTCCCATCTGGTAAAAAAGACATATCGTCAGCATCAAAAGTTGAAGGGAAAAAATATTAAAAAAAAGTTCACCACTGTAGGTGTTATTTAAGCACGGATCCTGTTTCCAAAAAGCCAAGAAATCGTAGCTCAATGGAAATTATTTGTGTCAACTGCCCGGAGCGCCCTCTACCGGATTCAAAGACAAATTCCAATAGTTTTTGGCCAATCTGGTAACGCGTCAAATATTTTCAACCGTGGTGGTTGCTCGCCTGAGCGGTGAACACTTACCTCGGCAATCACGCCATTAGCCAATACCGCGATCATGTCGGCGTTTTGAATTGTGCTCAGCCTATGGGCGATGACCAGCACCGTTCGTCCTGAAAGCATTAAAAAAATGGGAAAAATCAAACGTATTAATTTAGGTGCAAATACAATAAACACGCACAATTATTAAAAAGTAAACCAGGTAATGATAAAATATTCCATGATTCTACAGAGGCTCATTCAAAAATTTCCACCACAATTTTGTTTTGCACAATCTTAAAAAATAATTCAGAAGCATGAGTGCACGAATTTTTTCATTCATTTCAACAAAAATTTTCCAACGAAACAATTTAATTTCTAAAGAAAGCAATTTCAAGTCTCGCCAAACAATTATTTTCAGGGAAGCGTTTTAAAAAATCATACTAATTCCTATAATACGACTAGCACCCACCTTTCACCACTTTGTCTAACGCCTCCTGGACAAGTTTCTCAGATTCGGCGTCTAGTGCACTGTAAAGGAAGACGTTGCAGTCACGCAAAATTAAATCGCGTAATAACACACACAAACACACATACGTAAACCTGCAATATCGATTCGAATTCAGAAAAAAAAAAATACAAAGGTGGAAAGTTGATTTGCCATAATCGTGTCATACCTGGTCGCCTCGTCTAACACCAGCACGGACGGATTCTTAAGTAGGGCTCGAGCGATGGCGATTCGCTGTTTCTGGCCTCCGGATACCGTGACGCCTCTCTCGCCCAACACAGTGCGGTAACCGCTGGGAAATCCGCGAATGAACTCATCCGCGTTGGCCATTCTGGCCGCCTCCATCACCTAGGAATAGGAATAAGAACACAACGTTTACGTTAAAAAATAATTATGGGCGGCTGGAGTTTGCTTATCTGAGAAAAAATTGATCTATGGTTTCTGGGGTGAAAATGGTCTTGCTCTTGTCTCAGTTCCTACAGAAATTAAAAGAAACCAATCCGTTCCTTGTTTCTTTAAAAAGGAATCTGGAACTTTTCCGTTCCTTCGATTGAAAAAAAAATTCTGAACGGATGAAAATATATCAATTCCATTTTTTCCAACCTTTTTTTCAAGCCCAACATTTTCCCTACCCAACACAGATTGTGGATCTGAACCTAAAAGAATATCTTGTATAACCAGCATACTCACGTCTTCGTTTAAAATCCCCTTTTTACTTTCATCCATACATCTACATATGTCACTCACCTCTTTATCAGTAGCCGAGGGACGACCGTATCGTATGTTTTCCATAATGGAGGTGGCGAAGAGGACCGGCTCCTGGTTGATAAAACCGATGACCCGGCCGCGGAGCCAGGACGGATCCAAAGTGCTGATGTCATGCCCGTCCAACAGAATTCGGCCCCGGTCGACATCGTAGAACCGCTCCAGCAGCGAAGCGATGGTCGACTTGCCTAAGGCGGCAGAAAAAATTGACAAATTTTAATTTTGTCAACCGTATTTGGGAGCTGAACCACACTCAGAGCTTGCCTAAAAAATATATTCATTACATGGTTGAAATTCTCCCAGGTAATTTTTAAAAGGTAAATGAATCGCATAGAAATTTTGCGCTATTTTGTGAAATTACAAATTGTGCACATTCTGTAAATTTCACCATGTGCACATTTTGTAAATTTTACAATGTGCACATTTATAAATTTAACAATGTGTGCATTTGTAAACCTCTCCTAAGTCACCCATATCAAGAAATGTTTTAAAACCATCTAAAAATTCGGCCTATCCAAAGCGTTGGACGTTTCAACGTACCGCCACCGGACGATCCGCAAATGGCAACCACCCGTCCCGCCGGAATTCGCAGGTTGAAGTTTCTCAGCACCGTTCGCTCCGTTCTCGTGGGGTAGGCGAAGGAGACGTCACGGAACTCCAGTTCGCCGCGCAACGAGTGGAAGGGGATAGTCTTGCCGCCGGTCAGGGGAATGGACGGCTCGATGTTGATGTACTACGTAATAAATGCAGGTGGATTAGCAACTCAAATCGAATAAACAAGTCCTGCCACCTGTGCAAACTTAGGGACAATCCTGGCTTGAAAAAGCCAAAAAATCGCAGCTGCATGGAAAATTTCAAGTGTAATTAATATTTATTAATATATCTATTAATATTTCTATATTTATCGAGCGACTTGCTAGAGCCGCATAGCGAGCTGTTTGAATGAACGGTGCAGAGCGCTCTCGCAATGGTCCCGCGTGGTCCCGGGTTCGATTCCCGGCGCAGGCTTTCGTTTATTCGATTCTGTGGTACTGGAATGTGCCCCTCATATATC
>JAUJYS010000588.1:0-21985 GCA_033995665.1 Melogona broelemanni
ATTAGATCGTCTTAAGTGTTCATCAAATCAGAATAAAATATAAAAACAGAGTTCGTTGAACCGGAACGATTAGAAGACTGTGGTGCCTCGTTCATCTTCTTATCGTTCTGGTCAACAAATTCTGTTTTTATATTTTATTACATTTAAATATGTTTTTTTGAAAAATGCAACTGAATCTAACAATCGCTTACGTAGGTTATTGCTGGTCAATTCTTTGTTCATTGTGTAATGCAGTTCTTGCTGTAGAAGAGATAGAAGAAAGTTCATTTTAGCGCTCAGTCCATATTTTGTAGTTAAACAAACATAAATATGTGACTATATTTGTGAAGTTTGCTTGAAATATTTGGTAAATCATTTAGTCAAAAAGTTAAAATTCATACGAATTAAAAAATTTGCCATTAGAGCTTATTTAAAATGATTGTGAGCAACTGCGTGTAAGGGTGTAACAGGTGTAAGGTGATTTTGTTCTCACCTCGACATGAACGATGGCCACCGCAGTTTTGGCCGTCTGTGCTAACACATCAACGCCCAGATTCTCGAAGAAGAGGCTGTACAGGAGGCTATCCATGACGACGAACCGCAAGGTGGCGTTGGTGGCGCAACCCGAGCCAGTAAAATTGAGGCTAGATCGCCGGGCACCACCAACGCCGGGAAAGTGTAGCTCTGATTCCACGCGCGAGTGATTCAGTAGCATGCAGCCGTAGCGACGTCTGGCCGGCAGTATTGCTTGGTTGGTCACCTTCAGAATTACGTGTGCTTCGGCGGCAAGGTCACCCACCGCGTGACAGCACACGGATATATTTCGGAACATGGTGAACCGCGGGTTAAGGTTGACGCAGCCACCGGCGCTAGGTACGGTTGCCAGGCACCGAGCCAATTGCGCCGAATGTGTGTGTAACGCTATGCACGGGCTGCGAGAGTCACTTGTTGTAGAGCAGGTGCTGCAGAAGACGTCGTCGTCGCTTTGGTCTGGCCTCTCGAGGGACGCGCAACATCGCTGAGGTGGCGGGGTCTGACTGGTCGCGCAGTCGACTTCGGGGATCATTCTGGCTTTGAGATCCTGCAGTTCCCCACGAATGGAGTGGATCATGTTGGCAATGTGGGGCGACGAGTTGTTGCAGTTCATGTAGTCCAGAGCAATCTCCTTGAGCTGTAAGAACATCGATGAAACCAACCAATTAATTACCAATGCGTTAAGCCCGGAGAAAGCAAATATTTTCGCCATCTGTTATTTACTTAATTTTCCAGACATCAGAAATGACACCATTTTAGTGACAATTACTAAGCATGATGATATATTGCCATATGGCTTTGAAATATTAAAAACAATTTAACAAAAAAAAAAGCAAAGGAAAGGTAATCAATGATTTTTTAAAAATAAATAAAAATAATTTGACTTGCCATATAAAAGTATGGAGACGTTTGTAGCGATGAAGTGCTATAGCGAGGCGTCAGCATGATCAAGGTAGGCGAGTATTCCAAAAAGCTGGACAATAGCAAAGATTTCGCTCCCGGCGGCGCCAGCCATTTGACAACCTATGAAGCAACGAGATACAGCATACGTTTAGATACAGCGCCATGGGACAACCAATAACAAAACAAAAAACAACTTCCACCTACCTCTGACTTTTTCTGGAACGCCCAATTCAATAGTCCTTGAGACGAAAAAGTTTCATTTGTAACGAATGCCTGTCGAAAGAAAATAGACCGAAGATAACATATGAAATAAAAATTCGTTCAATATTTTAAACATTCTAATTTTTTGACATACGCAAATATATAGTATTTTATGTTCACATATTAGTCAAATTTTTTTACCAGCGTACTATTCCACAGGTATAAATGAACAGTTTTGCTAGCAGTCATTCCAAATTTCTTGGCATCAATTGGGTTCGAAATTACTGCGAATTTGATGGTTCCAAGAGGATCTGCAATTGAAAAAATATTAATGCTAATTGCGATTCAAAACATAATGTTGCCTAAGTTTGTCTTGATCATCAATAAAAGTAATTTATGTCAAATTACTCACCTCTTTCTAAAGCTTTTAATGCCCCAATGTAGAACGACGTGTAGCCTGCTGGCTGAATGTGCCCCTCAAAGTTAAAGTAACCCAAAAGAACCGCCTGGTTGGGATGTAAATAATCGAAATAAAAAATATAACAAAATATTAAAATCAATTAACTATCAGGAGTTTAAAAAAACTATAGCCCAAAACAAAAGGCACCAAAATGGTTTTCGCTATAAATTAAGCAAAATTTCACCAAATGCTTTGAAATTTGGTAAAAATATAGTTAGACTAATTGTAACTAAATTAACATTTTAATTTTTTTTTAAGTTTCCCCATTTTTGCAGGAACACAAGTGCGGAAACGCATGCGCCGCTAAACGAATTTCGCCTCCATATTCAATATCGCCTGCAATTCAAATTCAAGGATATTTTTATGTACGCTTGCACAAAATACTTCGAAATGATAGTCTTTTGCACGATATCTCGTTGAATTTTGTAGCTTTGCGGTCATTTTTCCAGGTTCACAACCAACTGCTTGACTGTAACTCAGCTTTCTTCAGCGCGGACACTCTTTTGTCGGCTGTTTTCACACGATTTTTATCGTCTCTATACCAATTCTGGATTTTTTTTCTCAGAATTTTTTTAAGAACCACCTAGCACAGTAATTTTATGCTTTCCGTAAAAATTATATCGCATTTCTGACATATTTCTGGCATTGCTATTTTCTATCAAGACAATATAGACGGTGCAATGCAGCGCCCCCTGTGCGCGTAAATTTTTTCTGCGTCATCTATGCTAGAAACGTTTGAAATTAATGTGGTGATGAACATTTATACCAAGTATCAAGAGAATCGGTCAACATTTCGAGATGATTTGGTATAATGTATTTTGGTGCCTTTTGTTTTGGGCCATACAGTATAATTGAAAAATAACATTGACATGTGCCTTACGTCATATTGGGCTATTAATCGGTATAGCTCGACTCTGGAATGAATGGCCACCAGCGGATCAATGACGTAGTCGAGAAAGTTGACCAACTCTGGAAACGCTACGTTGCCGTGAAACTGGACACCTTTCCCGTTGCTGTGGTACGCGATCAAAATGGGAAATGATTGGATTTTGGGAAACCGACTTCGGCACTCGCCCTCCGGCCACCAGCAATTGACGGCCATAAAAAATACCTAAGGAGTGATTAAAATTGAACACGACAAACGAGAAGGTTACTCAGCGTGAATAAATTAGCTTGCATAGAATCATCAATGAATTGAGCCTAAAATTTTCACGTAAAATAAATAAACTAACTATTATGAATCATTTTCGCAGTGAATTACAGTCATCATTAATTATATCTTGGCACTTCAACGCTGGAATAATTAAGCGCACGAGACAATTATGGCAAAAAAAAAATGAAAATACATTTTGAAATTGTTCTCGTGCAACAGTCATATATTTACCTGTTCGTGGTAATACTTTGCCGTCTTTTCAAATTCCCACCTAGCCTCCATGGACGCGGCATCCCATGGGGCATAATACATAATGAAGGTGACATCAGAGTCCTGTATTTTATCGAACGCATGGGATACGTGTCCCCAGAAGTAGTCGAGGACCAGAGAGTTTTCAGAGAAAAACGATTGAGGCAAGTTTGCTTTTCTCGTCTGCAGCGGGCTAAAAAAAAATTAAGCAAGTTAACAAACATTTTTGGAGTGAACAAAGAATTCAAGCAATGATTTAAGCCAGTGTTGTTTTGGCCCATTTACGGATTGCCCGAAAACATCATTTCTTGCGATTTTAATACTTCAAAAACAATTTTTACCAGAGGTCAATCAAGTTGAATAAATTTAATCCAATTACACAGATAGGAAAATGTGGCTACCGTTTTGCGCTGTGCACTTAAATTTTTAATGAAACACCTTATTTACTCAATTGTTGAACTGGATTGACCTCCGTTGGAGGGGAGTGGCAAACACCAGCATACCTGCTCTGAAACGCTGCATACGCAGTGAATATGACGGCCAAGACAAAACAGAACTCTCTGCCGTGGGAGATGATCATTTTAAATAACTTAATGGTTGGTCGAAGAGGACGTCTGTCTTCGGCGGGGGCTGGGACTGGTGTGGTGGTCTCGACCGCCTGGGCTGAAGTCTCCATTACATCATGGTCATGATCAGTAGCGGCGCCGGGCGCCCTGTTGCTGTGGCGCCGATTTTACGAGGTGACCGCTCAATCTGGTTTACCAGCAGCGTTCTTCAACTGTTTCTCAATCGTTGTCAACAATACATTTCGTTTTAAATAACCAAAATCTTACACTGTTACACTGACTTGTTTTAAATTCTACTCACTCGTCGAGCAACACGTAGACGACATTAATTCATGAGTTCATTCACACAGCATATTGGTTTGTATTGAAGTCGCGTGCGTATCATTATTGCTACTATGAAAACAATGGCAAAACAATTGTTTTTACTACAAATCTGAACGCACCATATTGCATTTCAGATAAAACTATGTGTGAACATTTGCCATCGTCTGCTTGTTCATTATAAACAATTCGCGCTTAAGAAACATCAGTTATCAAGGCGCCAAATGAAAACTCTCTACACATCTCAAAATACAGCATTTTTAGTTTGAAATAAGTTATTTTATTTGAAATTAACACATTCGAAAAGACCACATCAGTATATATATTCATTATTTATTTATTTCCGTCATCAATTACAGCTGACTTAAATATTGAAACGTGAAAACAAGCGCGGTGATCAGTTTATAGTCCCATTCTTCAAAGGCAAAAGATACATTGAAAGCAAGCCGCAATTTCGATCTAGTGAGCTCCCATTACCATAAAAAGCAACCTATAAATTTAATCATCCACCACATACGCGACTCTACTTCTTGATCGCAGCAATTCTCTGATCCATAATGGCCATGTTGGCCTTGATGCCGTCAAAGTTGGCCGCGAATTCCTTCTGAACCTAATTATTAAAAGCAGGGTCAAACCACACATGACAATGGGGTCAAAAGTAAATTAAACATGAGCGATTAAGAAAACGTAACTTACTGCAACTAGAAGATCGTTGTCATTTTTAAGATTGACATCGATCTGCTGTTGCGTGGCGTCCAACTGGGACAGGGCGGTGCTAAACTGCAAAGCTAGTCAGTAATGAAAATATTTTAGTCGCCGAAGTCAAAATCGAATAATTAATCAACATCAGTTCAAAAATAGACAATAAAAACGGATAAAAATACCCTGATCGTGGAGTCCTTTGAGTGCTACCATTCGCTCGACAATTTGAGGCAACTCGGTGCACAACGACTCGGTTTTTTTAAGTAGTTCAAATAACTCAGAAACCTGTCAAATAAAATAAAGGAAAATGTTATCCCAGAAATGCCATCAATATAACGAACTGTAGATTGAATAATGAAATAAGTCTGCAAAGTTTAAATATGGCAAAAGCCGAACACCCCGTAAGGGTCACCTACAAGGGGGAGCTTTTCATGATCTGCATCACGGAATTTTTATTTTATTTTGAATAATACACACGTGCGATAAAAAAATGAAAACGATGCGCTAGAGATTTTAAACTCGCGCAAAAATAAAATTACGATTCTATGAAGCAAAACCTAACGAGAAACTAATAGCATAATTATTGGTTCACCAAGGTGCAAATGCCCTTCCCTTGACCGACCTTGCTCAGTTTTTCGGCGTCCTCCACCACCGTTCGTTTGTCGGCCAACTGCGCCAACCTCTGAGACAGGGCAGCCAGCTGAGCGTCCACTTGGTCAATGTGCGAAGAATCCAAGAGATTCAATTTGGAATTCAAGAGGCTGATGTTGCTCTGAAATAGATTATCAAATGTCATTAGGCGTCAGCATCCTACAAGAACGACTCAAGTAAATCGAGAACCTTGATTTAAAACCTTGACATCTTATATTTACGTACAATGATTGATCGACGGCTCGTGTCGCTGGACAAACTCGGCTGAAACACGAAGAAATGAGAATGACATTAAAAATTCAACATTTTTTTAAATAACAAAAGAAAACTGATAATAATGCTGCATTGCTAAAATAAAATCAAGTTGGTAATTTGGAATTTCCAAAAAAAAGCAATATTTGCAATAAATATAGCTGTTTTTATATTGAACAAAAAAAAAAGCAAATACAAAATATATATTACTTTTGTTTATCTAGATATGCAGTAGAAAAAAAAAGCAAATACAAAATATATATTACTTTTGTTTATCAAGATATGCAGTAAAGGATTCAAAATAAATTTGGTAATTACCAGCTTGTCGGTTTCGCTGCCAATCGCTGTCTCGAGCATTTGAAGTCTTTGTTCCAAATTGGCCACCTTTAAAAATAGAACGACCGCAGGTTATCCCACACTCGTTGCAACGGGTAATTGTATTCTAAACAAACCGTCAACTAAGTTTCACGAACACAATCTATACCTTTGCATTTTGACTAAACTTGGCCACCTCTGGACGAGAGTGTAATTCGTAGACCATCTGATTGGATGCAGCGGAGACGGCAGTTGTCTTGGGAGGAGATTTCCCTTTGACCTTCTCCCCGCTCGTATCGCCAGCTTGGCTTTGTTTGAAGCTGTCCAAATCCGAAATCAGCTTTCTACATGAAATGAGGCAACCAGTTCATACTTAGTCGGGCGTACGACGTGTTCGATTCATTATTACTAGATTGGAGCAACATCGTTCTACAATTTTATTGTCGCAAAATTTAAAAGAAAAATGCATTACGGAAAATAAATAATGCTCCCGCCAAACGTCCACTCACTTGTGCAGGGTACCTTGAGGGTCGCACAGTTTATTAAGAATTTCGGTGCCAAGAACCTGATCCAATTTGAGATTCGTCAGCTGCTTCTGTAACTGGTCACCTTGCTTAGCCAGTTCAACCACACTTTGGGAATCTTTATCTCCGACAGCTTCAGACTAGTGACAGTAAGTCAAAGAACAAAGCGATCAACAACTCTTACCAATAATAATAAAATCAGCGATAAACGGCTACGATTAAGTTAATATAATAATTATGATTTTACTTTGATTTGTTCGACTTCTTCCATCAATTGCTTGACCTCGTGCTGGAGGCGCTGATACTTCTGCTGTACCGTTTCAGGCTCCTTTGAACCTTCGGGAACCTAGCAATTAAAATAAGTGTATTGGTAAATGGGATTAACAAAAGAGAGAACACTCATACACCCAGCAACACTTAATCATACTACCATCTCGTATTCTTTTCCGTAAACATCGTAGCCGGTTCTAAGCTGACGACCAATGCGATCCGAAAAATCTGAAATACAGACACATTAGACGATTCGGTTTACCCAGATTAACTAAGCGAAAAATTAACGCTAGCTCTAAAGCATTTCTATCAAGAGAACGCTGACAATAAAAAATTGTCAACGTTCATGTAGGTGTAGCGGTGAATTGGGTTTACCGGTCATTGACGCATCCAAATTCTTTCCCTTGAATTTATTGTACGCATCGGTGACATTCAGATTAGTTCGTTCAATGCTGTCGTTATCTTCCTACGATAGTGACGGCAATTAAAAAACATATAAATGAATGATCTACAGGCATGTTAAGTTGTGTGTAAATTGCATGCGGAATTTGATTTTCATACGGCATCAAATACCTGTACATCCAGAGTTGCTTGGTCCGCCTCTGGCAAATCGTTCGTCTCATAAACATCTTGCTGGTCGTATGCCTAGTAGAAATAAATTATTATTGACAAATCATTAGTGAATATTACCAGAGTTTCCGAAATTACAAAAAACCAGTGCACCGTGTACATAAATCACTTGGAAAAAGGTGGGAATCGTGGGAAAGCAGATAATAAAAGACACATTTGTTTAAATAGTAGGCTTATCGACAAAACCATCAGTTATAAAACGCTTTTTACAATTTTCAATGAATGCATTGGTCGACTGAGTAATACTAGTATCTCGTTTACAAAGACAACAAATCACATATGTTTCTTGACCACGAATAAATTAGTCATAGGCGTGCCTTCATACGATTTTTTTTAATGAGATAGCATTAATTTAAAGCTGCTTTCAGATATATGTAGACTCAACCAAATTTGACATAAGTTGTCCGACACGCGACCAGAAACGATTTCGGCAACATTTATCGTAACTAAGTGAGTCAATTTAACAAAATACTCACAATTCCTGGGAGGTTTGCGTATTTCGGATCAGCCATTTTTATTATGTCAGTGAGCCCGCGATGCCAACTACCTACATGTCATCGCCGCTGTTCGGGGAAAATTCACCAAAATATCAGTAGACCTACTGGAACTCATTCAGTTACAGCACTGTTTATAATTTTGAACGCAAAATTCCGGATTTTCAAAAATTGTTTCCGGATAAATAAAGCGTAACTGCTAGCCAATGCTAATTTAATATTTTAAAATATCGTTAGTTCATCACAATTTTACAGCATAAGTTATTTTAGCGTTAAAATATTGAGTAAAATGATTTTTAAAGTTGGCTCAAGATTCAAGACACTTTGTTCACATATAATATCCGACTTGGATTGGCATGATATTCGTCAATATTTGAATATACTTATCAAGTTTTCAGAAATTATTAGTGTATAGAATTGTTAACGCACTGGTTCTCGACTGGTTTTTGAAATTAGTGTGAACAATTCTTGGCAAAATGGCGTGTTTGATGAATCTCAGTGAAACGTGAATTGGTCAAGAAAGTTTGTTCGTGCACTGAAAATATCTAAAATTGGTTAAGATGCTTCGTATTTTTATTCCACAATGGCTGTCGAGCTCATGCGAGAGTGTCTTCCTGCTTGGATGGCACAACTGTCACGAGAATATTCCACTCCGTTCAGCGTTTATTTGGGCATCGAGCAAGGGCGACATGTCAAATGAACATGCAAAGTGTTCCACCCCGGTTGATCCCAGGCATGCCGTCATCGGGATGTTGGAGTATGAGCGGTCTTCAGATTCCGATTGGCCCGGCAATCACAAACCTATTCTGGAACGAGGAGAACTGTTTCTGAATTTGCGAGTGACAAGCGACAAATCCATTCACGTCACTCGAGTATTGGTCGGCAAAAGTAAACCCACGGCCCCCCAATACTGCACCATTATTTTCTTCGATCCTGAGCAGTTCAAGAACTTAAACGAGCTGGTTCTAAACACCCAGAGTGCGCAAGACCAATGTATAGAGTTGGACAAATCAGGCCCTGGAGTCAGCACACTGATTCAAAATGACATTTCCCTGCTCCACTCTTCGCTGAACGAGTTTCAGCAACTGTCTCCTTCCAATTGTGGACAGACGGTCGTTGACTTTTCAAAGCGTCATGATTCAGTCGCCAACAGAATTTGTCGACTCGCCACTTCGAAATGTCTCGTGACAATTATTTGCCTTTCCAGTTTGGTGTGCAATGTTGTTACAATGAGGTAAACTAAAAAATATAGATAAACTGATTAAACGTAAATAAAATCAACGATTTTAAAGTCCGATAGTGAGACACTTTTAATCAGCCAGGTACAGAGGATGATTCGGTGATTTCATTTACGTTTAATCAGTTTTTCTCAATTAATTCATCTGTCTCTGCGTGTATTTTATACGGTACACCAACATCGTTTAAAAAATATAGGTGTATATTTCTTTTAAATATAGGTCTATTTTTTTTTTGGTTAATCCCCTAAAGCAAAGGGAGTTCTGACAAACTTCATAATTCGAGCTAAACTTGAACGAAATCATCTAAAAAGCCGATGAACAATAATGACAAATAACGTACAAAAAATAAACGTTTTGGTCGTGCATTTTTTATCTTACTAGTGGAGCTGACATAGTCATCGAAAAGACGTCCAGGTATCTCAACGTCTCGCTGCAACTAAAGACACGATTGTTGCAGCTTGCCTACTTACAAAAGTCATCGTCGACCAGATTCAATGACTTAAGGTTTTATAATTATCACGTATCCTATTGCTGCAAGCGTCAATCCTTATAAGTTGAAAAATAAAAATGTCGTAATTTTTACACTTACATCTAGATGTTGGAACACTGCCGCCGCTGTATTTCTCGACGTACTGCTCGGATTTTTTCTCACGGGAGTATTGCTGAAATTGGCATCGGTCACTGCACTCCTAGACGAATTTTTATTTTTGACAAATGCAAGTTTCCTTTTGAGTTTAACATTCACTTCAATTTCTGTTAAGTCTTAGATTGACCCAAGTTGGAAACTCATTGGTCGTGTCACTTTTGAAATTGTAGTTCATCGTGGACAATCTATACAGCTTGCTAAATTGGCTAATGGGCGTTCCAGCTGGACTGAAACTAAACTATGCACTCAATCATTCGATGGGAACATTCTTTCTGTTTCACATTTATTTATGGCAAGGTATTTTCTTCGACATTATTAATTGGTCATTGTTTTAGCTTGAAAAACTGGAATTAATCGATTTTGTATTTGCTTTATCCAGCATATCTATTCGTGATGAAACCGGCCTTGGAATTTATGCTCAACATATCTCTGTTTTGTGGAGTGTTTGGCCTCTCTTGTCAGCTTTCCGTGATTCAGGATCTCTTGTCTTTTGCCACGTTCCATATTTACTGCTTCTACGCTTACGCCGCCAGGTACACGACGGAGTGCGATTGAGTATCAAGTTGCAGTTGAGCCAGTTCTCGTTTTTTTCCGACCAACAATAACATTTAATTTTTGTTTCAGGATTTACAACATCAATTTTGTAAGTCTGACCTCGTATTGGAGGGTGTTTTGCGGGAAGAAGTGGAATCCACTTCGACAGCGTGTCGATTCTTGCCTCTATGATGTGGACCAACTGTTTATGGGAACACTCTGCTTTACAATCTTCTTGTTCCTTTTGCCAACAGCTCTAATGTACTACGTCGTATTTCTAATTGTGAGTATTACTAAGTTTATCGTAGCTGAGCTATTCAAATAATTGTGAATACCTCTGTTTACCCGATCAATATATTTGCCACTTACTAATTAATTTTTTTAAATGATATGGTCTGACCTGCGCCACTTTTCCCCCACTCTAGCTTCGCTTGAATGTGTTGATGCTCCAAGGGGTAATTCAAAAAACGATTGCCTTCGTCAACACGTTCCCCCTCTGCACTTTGGTGTTATTTCTCCTAAATTCGAGAATACTAGTTGGTGAGTATTTGAATTGCGCGCATTGTTGTCGAGCTAATGTTATTATTTCCAGACGTTTCTTAATCCTTTTCTTTTTTAAAATACTATCAGCAAATTTTAGGTTTGCAGTGGTTACACAAAAAGATTTCGACAAGCCTACAAATCTAACAATGACAGTAAGTATTTTGTTTTGCATCAACGTTCATCTCCCTACGCACCAATATTGGTTGATCCGTTCAAAACTACCAACTGAATGCGCCTACTTGTTATTTTTCTCAATTCAGGGTGGTCTCTGCTCGTTGACCATTGCAGTTAAAGGGTTTTCTCCTCCATCGGGAATCAAAGAACGGCAACTAAAGTGGAGAACGTTCTTCGCAGACCTGTTAACAGGGAGATTGATTTATCCCATTTGAATGACAACACCGCAATTTCATCAAGACACTTTTTTATTATTATTATTTTTGCTACTACAAACATCATTTTGAAAGGGGAAGGTCAACCATTTACGTAACCCTTAAACGCCTTTTGGCGTGCAGATTTTAAGCTACCTGATCAACCGCCGAAGTTTAGATTTATGTAAAATCGCATAATTAGTTACAATAAAAATTGAATCTTGTAAATTTTAACCTGTATAATTGCAAGCTTCGTATCCATAATGATGAAAAAAATATTTTTTTTTCAAAAAGTGCGGGGTTTCGAATATATATATGTATTTTATTATCGATAAAATTTCTTGCAAAAAAAATTGGCCAGCAACAGGAGTCCAAAATACAACAACTAAGACTTCAGACGTAAAATAATTCGCGCTTTATAACCAATCTAATTGGAATCCTGTTGCGACAAAGCAATTAGCAGTTTATTTTTGCTTTATCCTCGTCACATATATTTGAGACTGTCGTCGAGAAGTACGGTCAGCAGTTTGTGTGCTTGCAATTTGGGAAAAAAACGCGTGGATTGGCGACAGTCTCAATTTACGTGTGGAGGCGCTAGCCCAAGATCATATTTTTAAATGCCATTTTTTATTTACAAATTACGCAAGGAGGCGCCACTGTACCGGTTGCCTTGTCCACTAACGGTGACAACAAGCCAATAGAGTAACACATATAAATATAACATGTAGTCCCTTAGATAGTCAACGAATACGAGGTGACGCTCGATATTTTTTTTTAAACTTGTCCATCTAGAACTTCCAACAATTTCACTAAAATAACACCCCACCTCGACAAAAAAAAATAACACCTAGAAAATATAAATTAGAGCAACACTATAGAGAGAAGCAGAGTCAAGAGTAAAATGAGGCGTGTGACCCTTGGTGGGGTACAGTAGCAGGATTGACAGATTTTTTTTTTAAATACCAATAAAATTATCGACTGTGTTTAAAAACGAACTGAAATATCCGTGGTCACGGGGGTGCGTCTGGCGTCTAACTATTGAGTCTTACATGGAAGTTTTTAGCGAACCGTGCACGTTGCTGGTGGGTCCTCCTCTGTTCACACGTTTCGCCCTGTTAAGATGTGGATAGGAGGGGGAAATAGGACATGTTGTTAATCACATTGTTTAAAATGGCACGTGGGGATACCACAGCACAGTCTAGCAAAAGGTGGAGGAGAAATATGTGACATCGTCGAAAATGCGCACATTTACCAATGAAGCGGTTACAAACGCATATATTTTTAAAAATTTGTTTGTATAATAACGTTTGTAAATATCGCTTAATTATAGTAATATACTATTAACTAAAGTTAGTCACTTGTATTTCCTTAACGATTTTGCAGTTTGAATATTTTTCTAGGAACGCAATTAATATTATTAATGCTAGGACAACATCGAATCAAAGACAAAATTCGGATAATAATGGAAAAAATGGTTCACAATTATAGTAATTTACCATTATTTACTTAGTTTCATCCTGACATCATTCTAACAATACATCGTTTCTAAGTCACTAAAGCTTTTAAGACTAAATAAACTTTTAAAAATGATCAATTTATATTGACGCTTCATTGGTAAAACATTTGAGAAAAAGTGATTGGGCCATATTCCTGAACCAGTCAAACTCAAATCCATTGTTGCGCGATATTCAAATCTCGTTCTCGATTCAATCGCCCGTGGCAGTAGCGACAAAATCAGTAGCGCGACGAAACGCAACAACCATGGAAAGAGATTCGATCTAAGTACAAGAATATGGTCCGCCATATTGAAAATAAATAAACAAAAGATTCGTGTGCATGCACGAAATAAAAAAGTGGCATGCAATTAATAAGGAAACTACGAGAATTCTAGAAATTGTATATAAAAATATGTTCGGGTGCTGCAAGTCTATAGGTCAGTCGCTTGCTCGAAACTAAACGTGGCCATGAAAACAAAAACAAAACAAAAAAATAAAATTGAGAAAAAGCTTTTGCCAAATCCATGCTTAATTGCAAATTTTTCATAAGTACCAACTGAATGGGCTGATCTTTTGTCACACCTCGCCAATTGCATATATTTCACTGCAATGACAGATTAAAAAGAAAAAAGTCAAAAAGAAGGATGCGTTATCTCAGTATGTCAGGACGCCGGAAAACTTGCACGAAAAAATGATTATACTGGCCTACTGGCAACTGCATGGAAAAAAATATATTTTCGGGGCAAAGCAATATATGATTGGCTGGCGGATATATAAAAAGAGAACTGGAGGGGAGATAGAGAGAAAAAAATTCGTCGTAAAAAGAAAACTCAAAATTAGTGGGTTACCTGGGAGAGTTATTGGGGCTGGATTTGCCAAGGTGGGTCCGAGGAGCGGGAGGATCTTTAGCGTAGTTTCGGCAAGATGCCAACTTGGATTCTAAAGCCTACAAATGTAACGAATATAAAAAAGCAGGCGCTAATTAAATCTAAGGAGCGAAGCAAAGGAGACCAACATTAATGGTGTTAGGGCGCCACGTCAATTGGTGGTGCCCGCCAAACGGAAATGTATTTGTCTAAACATTTTCACGGTTCCAGAAACTCCGACTTTCCATAACTGTTTATCCATGAAATATTCATATGGAACATCTACGGACATCGCGTGTTTCAAATTAATTGTGTATAATAAATACAAAAAGCAAAAAAAAAAAAATCTTTCAACAATGTTTTATTTTTTTCAAAAAATGCCAGAAATTTTCATTTAATACTTGAATAAGAAACTGAAACGCACGAATCAACCATGAACGTTTAGAATACGCGGTTATAAATTGCAGCTGATTAAAAAATATCGAAAGGAAACTTGCATGACTAGAGATACCGGTTTTTACATTTCAGATGTGGCAGGCACCCTGTAGCCAAATGTTCTGAGCGAATGAAAGCTACACCAATCAGAGGTGGGAGAACCGAATTAACAACGTGGCCGGTTCGAGATTCCCCGATATGCGTCAAATAAGCAAAGCCGAGCGGTGACCACTACTGCCTCGATGGGATAACCGAGAGATCAATCAAATGCACGAGAGACTCGCTTTATATCATCACCTGTTTGTTTCTGTGACCACCGCTTGCTTACACACACACACAACACAGAAATAAACACAGATGACATCAACTTTTGACACGAAAACTTTTTCTAATCTACAAAAAAACAAATCGAAAAGAAAAAAAATTCTAGCAACACAACAAATTGCATTCAAATGTTTCAAAAAATAAAATCAACAATTTCAATGAAAAAATAAAACACCTAATAAATAGGCAAAAAAAAACAATTTAACTCGCCATTAAATTACTAGACTGATTTAACAATGCAAAACTATAAAAGGTCAACATACACTGTGTACATTCACCGTGATAGCAATAGCAAACGGTTTTAAAATATACTATGCCAACAGAGTATTGACAGGTTTATGAGTCTAAGACTGCCCAAATTTATTTCTAGCATTCTCCATGATTGCATCTATGACGAATGACAAGTGATAGTAAAAGAGTGCGGGTGATTCATTAACGTTGGCATAGCAGTGGGATATTTAAATACAAAAATAACAATTCAGTCTACGAGTAATCACAAATTCGCTTTTTCTCCCATCCACAATTTTAGAAAGTAAGGCAACATTTTTTTTTACCCCATTTCAATACGAACTTTTAAAAAAATAGATATTATGTACACCTTAGGCATCATAAAATTTGGCAACACGTTTTGAGCCATTTTGGCGAAATATGTAAAAGAAGGGCCAACTCCTCGAGTAAAATTAATCAGAATTTAAAAAATATATACAGGTTTAACAAAATTTGGCGCTAAAAATTGAGCATCACTCCATATCGGTATAACCCGGATGGCCACAACAAAAGCCTCGAAAGAAACATACCCCGACTTTGCGAAGCAAATCGCCGACAATGTTCAGGGCGGAGATTCGGGCGGACGGTGTCAAGGGCGTCCCAGTAGACGACAAGTGGCTTACTGAAGGAGCAAGGAACAAAATTAATCACGATTGGTCACAGGGTGGGTCGTGAAGCAGCAATCGCAAATTAAATTCATAGGTCTAGTGGAAAACTCCATGTAAGGAGTCAACACACGATTACACTAGATGCAATTTTCTGCATGCTCACATGAGCAATTGTCTTGGTTTAATTAAGAAATTAAGAAGTAAATTATGACGTAACAGCCATAATCTACTTTTTTTTTTCAGATGCCAAAGTATACTATCGCAAATCTAGATAATTAAACATTTTTCCGAGAAATCTGACGACTTGATATTATTGATTTGTTGAATAAACCCATCTAATAAGGATTAACCAATTAATGAAACATTGTTGAATAACCATAGATCGCAGTTAATTTATGAAATTGCCAAAAAATAACAAAAAATTTGTTCCTTTCAAATATAAGTCACAAGATAGTTGTTCGGCCACTATAGTTGACCGAACACTTACTTCGCATGGGAGAGCCCGGTATGGTCTGCGTTTCGTTCTCGACGGTCATCAACTTGTTCGAATCGACTGGCGACATCAGTTTATCGCAGGTTTTGTCGTTATCCGGCTCGGGCGACATTGGACTTTGGCGTGTCCGCGCTTGCAACTCGTATCTCAGATCTGAAAAAAAGAGGAACAAAATAATCGCGATTATCGACCATGCCTACTGTTGAATAAACCCATCCTTCCGTTGGTAGCTTTGACATTTTAAAAGATACATTTAAACAACGAATAATTACCTCGAGCTTCATCTCTTAATCTTTGAACAGTGGTGGCCATCTGCTCCTTCTCGTCCAACTCACTTTCTAAAAAGGCGTTCCTCTCAATCGCCTAAAAAAGAACAAGTTTTTATTTCGAGTTAATGCAAAACAGTTTTGATTTGATTTTGATTACCAAAAAAGGCATTCACAAGAAATAATCGAGAAAACATCAACAACAATTCAAGATTGGCTGTCCTACCTGGTTGAGCCGTCCTTCAAAATCCTCAAGGGACACAACGGTAGCTCTGTGGAAAAGCAAATATTTAATAGTGACAGTGCGAAAAATCGTGTCGCCGTCATATTATTATTCACCGTAACTAAACAAGTTTAAGCTGATTTCTGAGTGTATGTACCTTTTCGCTCTCTCCAAATCATCGTTCGTTTGTTCCAATTCACGTATGTACTTGTGAAGTTCGTCCTTCAAGGATTTCACTTGGCCGAGATCGTCTTGTAGTTCGGTTATCTGCATGTGCTTCTCTAGCTGAGATTTTTCCAATTTCTCCTGCCAAAAATGAACACAGACATAACCGCATTACTTCTGTTCTATCTACAAAATTGTTAACTTGGACAAACGAGAGAAATGACAATTGGATATACCCTGTGTTAAGCAATACACTTGGAAATGAAGTTGAAAACGTATGAAATATGTTTGATACATATTAAATTAACTATAGATATACTTAATAATACCGTTCACGAGGAAATGTTAAATGCTATCTATAAGACCCTCTGACAAGATAATTAAAACACAGGAACATGACCTCAGAGATTTTTTTTTAAATGCGAATCAAGAACTGTAACGGTACGTGCCAATCAATTTTGATGGACAAGTTTACTCAACAGAACAGTTAAGTCACGAAGGTGATTATCCTTGCTAAGCTAGAGGGCAGTTTAACCTGTTTTACAGTCGCACCCAAGATTAGTGTACAAATGCATCCTACAAGAATGAAAAATGACCGCGTTCAACTCTTGTCAACAAATGGTCGTAGCAGCAATTCGCAAAATGAAAAATACGACGATTTTCAAAATCAATTAACAATCCAACATGAAATTATATTTCAGGCACAACCGCAACGCACCTGACGACAACCATTAACTCATCTAATTAAAATGGGCATTAATCGTGAGATCAACGGTCCACAAAAAACAATGGGTATCGCTGTATGCTAAATGAATTTTTGACTCTAGACCTATTAACCTGTATCACGTTCTACACACCCCATTCCACCCCCACCAGATACCCAATTTGGACAAGGTTCACAGCGACCGCAATAATTACTCGAGACTGAGAAATAGGCTTAGTGTGGTTCAGGGAACCCTTTTGATAACTGCTCGCGCTTATCTCGGGGCAGCGCCAGCCACACAACAAATCCCATGTCAAGATGAGGCAGAGCAGAGCAGAGCACGCGGCAAATCTACTGCGAAAAGATTGTTCACATTATCTTGGTCGTTCACCTCTAATTACGCCAGCCGCTTAAAACATCGCCGCATTGTTAGGAACTGGACCATCACTGCAGCAAGCGAGAGCCATTATACCTTTTCTCTCAACCTTCTACCTCCATGTCTTCCTCCTCCCCCTCCCCGCCTTACATAACATCGCGTCATTATTAATCTGACATACTGCAACAGTGAGCACGCAATAAATTGGAGAAGCTATTTATGTAACCTGACTAAAAGTTATGGTGATGCACCCACACACAACAATGATGATGGCAACTGATTATAGGCAAAACATTTCGTTGCGGAAATATAATTGTTAAGAAAATGATCATTGAAGGTTTCAATTAATTCCACTTTGTTTCCGAAACGAAAAAAAGGGATCAAGCCAATCAACACATTCGCATACCCCAAGTGATTTTAATTTGTAAATATATATTGATTTAATAAACTGCAAAAAATTACGTCATTCATAAATTTGTTTTGGGATAACTTCTGCCCCTTCCCAACAATAATCTGTAAAAATCGGATTGTTCTTCGGAGAAAAAAAAAGTAATTGACGCTACAAATAATTATAGTTAAAGAAACTCACTCTGAGTGTTTCGCAGTCCAGTTGCAATCTGTTGTTCACCGACTTGAGTTCCTTATTCTTCTGTTCCAGCTGCTCCAACTGTGCTTCCAGCTCCGCCTCCAACTCCCTACTGTTTTCCTGGAAATCCTCAAATTCCTCCTTTACGTCACAATACCTGTTTCAAGAACACCATCCAAGTTACATCGTTACATCATTACACCACTTTGCGGTATCCACAAAGTCTAGATCTCCGCCGTAGCGCATACCGTTGTTATTATTATTTTCTATACAATCCAATAAATTAAGATGAAATTACTTTTTTTGCCAATCCATGGAATAGGTCTTCCAATACCGGGCTTCCTCCTCCACACTTTGAAACGTTGGCACCGTCCCTTCCATGATTCAAAGTCGTGAGGAAATCTTGAATAGGAAAGAGAATCCAACGGTCAGGTCAACACATTTGAAATCCTTTTGAAATACAGCATTTGAAATACAAAACGAGTCTACGTTAGATAACATTAAAAAAAATTGCAGACACATTTGAAAGTTTTTTTTTGGGACATATCAAAGTCTAGCTCGTACATAAAATAAGATGTTCTGTTGCACGCCTACAGTGCGTGTACAATGACTACAACGCAAACATATCACATCGGCGTCTTCGCTTTTTATCTATGCGTGTCACGCGCGTCCAAGCTTTCTGCCGAAGTTTAAACTTTACTTTCTTTGGCACGATCCAATCAGACGATTCGCGGCATGTCTAGAACAAACTTGGCGTTAGTCATTTTTATTGACTGACTATCTGCCAAAGACATTCATTCGATTGGTGAGAAGAACCTGTTACATGAGCAGACCCAAATGGCGTGGGCCCACTAATTTCACAAGCCACTCTTGACGAAATAAAACAAGTGACTGACGTTTCTTAACAAACGAATAATGGCTCGACTGTCATCGATATAACCGTGAGACAGGTGGCTGCCCATATTTGGAGGTGATCTTGCACCCACTAACGAAAGGGCGCAATGAGGATTCAACCCTGCGACCAAAATTAGTTTGAGAGAAGACTTAAAAAATCCACCGGAACATGGCATCTTTCCAACGAATTTTTTTAATCGAACTTGAGTGAATTTTTGTAGTAATTTTTTTTCTAATGTTGAAGGGGAAGGGGGTTGCTGCACCGAAATCGCATATTCTTGATTTAATTTGACAAGTTTCACTTTTAACGATCATCCAAATTTTATCTTCAACGAAAGTAATGGCATAACGTGTCCGTCGTTTGCTAGAGGGAGCTGTTTAAATTTCCGCTAATTGCAATGATAGCGTCTAAACGGCGCCCGTAAAATGAACGGGCTCGCTCTCGGACTGACTGGACGTGGGAATGTAGCAGAGTGCACGAGAAACCCACGGGGGTAAAAAAAAAAAAAAATAAAAAAAAAGTTAAACGCGGGGTCGTAATAAACTGGTTATGGTGTCGGTACTAGATCTACGGCTTTCATCGAGACCTACGCTGTACTTGTTCAGTATACGTTTTTAAAAAGAAAAAAAAAAAACTGGCAACGCGTAGGCGTTGCTGCTATTTTCCAGCGTTATATAGCATATGAATAGATTCTGGTACATGTGATGTACATTACCGAGCATGTCGTTTTGGATTTAAAAAAAAAATTCGCGTGACCCACTTGGCCCATTTTAATTATGAACATGCACCGAGTGTTGGGAATTCAAGCGTCAACCCCCTCAAGTGTCACATGAGGAAAGGAAGGTCAGAGACGCGGTAGGGCAGGCCTTTTCCGGAAATTTTGACTGAAGCGGGGTTTAAATATGCAGCGGGGTTGATGAGTAGAGACCGCAAATGGACCAAAATCGATATACGGCGAATCGATTGCATATATCTGGTGCGATGCACCAAGCACCGAGCCAACGCTGACTGGAAATTACAATTGAGGGCAGGCAACATGCGGCGAAATGGTTCTACTCACCAATTGGTTACAATGTTACATGCACATATCGTACAATCTTGGGGGAGTGACTTTGGGTAATTTTGGCGAAATTGAGAAAAACTGAGTGTGGGCGTCCCTAAAGGCGAAAGTGGGAATCCCCAAAGCGAAGGCAATCATCGTCTCCCTCTCAAATTTCACTGTCACTCCTCCATCCGTACATGCCCCATTGACCTAACCGATTCAGACTATTTTAACACACAACCCTTTGATCCGTACAGACGCTATAACCACTAGACCAGCAGGGCAAAGAAATTCATTGATTGAGTCATAAAATTAATGACATTGAGTGCCGTTTCATACAGGAATACTTACAATGTAAGAAATCCATAATATTGTGAGACGCATTGACCATTGCTATTGAAAACGACACTTGTGACGATATAGCAAAACTACGAATCGTAAAAATAGCTGCACAAAATCTTTCAACCTTCAACTTGGCAATTCAAAATCTGGGGTGGGTACCAATGACCAATTTCATGAAATAAAGCCAGCCACCACTAATGAAGTTGGAAATGTTTTTCCTAATTTCTGAAATCATGTGGAATCAGCAGTCAAGAGCTGTCACATTGGCCAATACTAAATGCCATGCAATTGCCTGTTTTAATTATCGAAGTTTGCAAATTATTTATCGCCGCAGACGGCTTGTTGCGTTAATTCATGCCTGTTGTATATTCATTACACGTTTAAAATTATGTAAAAGCAAGATATTGGTCTAAGGACAACTGTGTCATAAATTTTGGCTTGAATGTTAGGAAAAAAATCCGAATTGAGCACAAATCCGAATTGACAAAATCATGCCATATGAATGGACCGCTTTTAGCAAAATACATAAAAGCTATGGGCGCTCATTAATAAAATAACGAATGAATGTACCATGAACCGATATTTGAAAGCTATCGAGATAGAAGTGCGTCGTGAAGCCCAATATTCCTGGTATGACCTCTTATTATGGCAAACGCAAATTCCTTGTCATCATGCGACGATGACAACAATTCTTCAACGCACCCAAATTTCGAAGAACTTCCAAGTTCAGATGTCAACGGACAGTTTTCATATATGCACAGATCACAAGATACAATGCAGACATTAAAAATGGATCATAATTTTTGGAAAATAACACACTGTTCTTTCGGAGACAAATAAAACTCTTATGTCAACCCTGTTTCGTACGACAGTAAACATGAACAACTGCGAGTCATATTTCGTTAAGCTAAACAAGGCCAGAACGAGGCCTATTTTCCAACACTGATTAAACATTCTTCAGAATATTCGAACACCACAACATAACAACCAATCTGAACTAGATGTTCCGAAATATTGTTTTCCATAAAGGTTAAATAAAAATCAGTTACTTACTCCGATCGGTCAGTTGGCAAAGAAATTGGGCAGAGAATCACAACTCACGTAAATACAGCCATTTTAATTTTTCATGAAATAGAGATGAGCGATAGTCTCTCATGCATCGATAGCAGCAGAAATAACGATATACCGTCATTTCGGCCAGTAGGGGCGCACCCCCAGATAAGGTTTTGCGCCTTTTACGCGGTTTTTCGGTAGAAGTACGCTTTACCCCCACAACCATGTTTTAATACAGTATGGAGTGGGGCGCGTAGTCACATTCAGTTTCACCTGATTAGTCACTTTATGTTATGTTTTTGGTTAGGCAAG
>JAUJYS010000589.1:0-21984 GCA_033995665.1 Melogona broelemanni
CTGGCGAAGCTCCAAGCACTTTTTGTGCTTTATGCTTAGAGCTTCGCCAGCTCAGTTCGTCGATTAAGTCCAGTCCTGTCCTGGATCTCTCATCATTTAATTGTTCATACAAGACGGCATTTTTTTGCCGTATATGAATCTATTTCACGGATGATGTTAAGGCCCTTGCTTGTGGTCATTCGTGGTGGGTAAATGTACATTTTGTGCTTAACCATTACCTAATTTGAATTTCTCGTGAAATACAATTATGAACGGGTGTTCTCATTCTGTGTTGTCGACCGGCCCTACCGAGGCGGAGTCCCGTCGATAGACACACACACACAAGGAGATAACTATTAAAAATTCTCGCCATCCATAAAGCGTCAGCGCCAACGCATTGGAACACAATATTGATTAGTTGCGAATACGTGGATTTCGCATTGTCGCCGATGCGATAAGCTCAATTAATCAACGCCGTGTATACGTGTGACGATCGACGACGGCGTGTTTACGTAACGCGCATCACTACTTCCGTTTCCCACGGTTGAAAATGGGTTCCCACCTATGGAATCTGTCGCGTCAGCGCGCGCCGATTCAGGAAATTTGTAAAAATAATTCGCGATTTTGTTGGGATGGCATATTCGGTGATGGTGTGACGAATATATTCGTACCTTGCTGTACAATGTTCTCCCCTCTCACACAAATTCGCTGCAACGCTCAAATTTTGTATTAGTTGGAAATTGAGTTGACGTTATCGTTCTTCTTCGAGGTTGCATTTTGCGATTGGAAAAAATTATAATACCAAGTGCGTGTCACGGAGCCACTAAGATCGCCTCGCGGCATCGGAAAATTGTGGCTAAATAGGCTGCGCAAGTTTTCTTTCGAGCGCTTAAAATATATGAAACTGGACAAACCCACTTTGTTATTATTTCATGATTGGAACACTTTTGTGAAAGTTATTGGTGTAAACCAATATAACCAAATAAAGTTACGGTTAAGGAGGGGCACAAATAAGGATACACGGAGCTTGTTTATCTTTGTAAAACTCGATCACCAATAATTAAACCAATTTCTTTCTATAGAACAATTTCTTTCTGTAAAAAGCTTACCCCGAAATACTAAAATAAATAAGTTTCTCTTGCATTCGAATTACGATTTCATAAATAATAATTTCATAAATGCGTGTTATGATTTCATTAAAGTGAATTATGATTTCATAAAAGTGAATAATGATTTCATAAATTATAATTATGACTGCACTCTTATTATTACTACACTTATAGCCCTATAAAACGAAATTTCTTTTTCTCATTTGTGCAAATCTGGATAGTGTTGCATGAGTTTTTAATTTCATAGACGCGAATGTGATAGGTCACTCGAGTTGCCTTTACCGCACCGGCTTTCAGCTTTGAAAGCCTGAGCGCAACCTGAAGCGTAATGAGAACAGGGAATTACCCGCGTCATGCGCGAAATATATAACCTCATGTGTCAGATGCGCAGTTAGAGCTTATATAAATATTCAAATTAATGTTGTTTTCATCTCTGATGCTTCCTTATATTCTCGCATATGCCTACAAGACTTTACCTGATGCACTAACCGCAACGATGTGATTACACTAATTATGTGACAATTAACGAGATACATGTACGTGTATGTCACCTGATATTCACAGCGTACGAAGTCTTAAATTGTAGTTGCGTTCCTGTGTCAGGATTCAGAGGTTGTTGTAAGTTCACACACTCCCCACATGGCCAGTGGCGCTGCGATGCGTAATGCAAATCGAGAACGAATCGTAGCGCCACTGGTCTGTGGGGAGTATTTCAATTACACTTACTACCAGATTTTGGCTTACAACAATCTCTGAATCCTGGCACTGTAGACCAGTTGCCAAACTGCAGATCCTATTGACATCAGTGGACAATTATGATAGTATGTGTACATATTTAAGTAATACATGTATACTAATAATAATAAATATATGAAGTTCCGCTTTAAGGAATTGTGGCTTTAATTACGCCTTCCCTTTAAATTGCGGATTACTTTAATTACGTTATTTGTTTTTTTCCCCCCATAATAAATCCCTTTGCCCGCTCAAATACATTTTTATAAGAAGTGATAAAGGTGTAGGTATCTTAATTCACAGAATAAGTGGACAGATAAATAATGAGAGATCCAGGACATGACTGGATGTGATCGACGAAGTAGAGCTGGTTCTCTCATTATTTATTTTTCATACAAGACGACATTTTTTTTGCCGCATATTAGCCTAGTTCACGGATGATGTTAAGGCCCATGCTTGTGGTCATTCGTGGTAGGTAAATGTACATTTTGTGTTTAAATGGACAGACTCATCAATTTGGTGCAAATAATAATGTAATTTAATACTTTATTGTGGTTATGCCAATGTGCACGCTTTCTATCCAAGTAATTTCCATTCAAACAATTATACAGTTTTATAATTAATATTTTGAAAATACAGCGAACTTATGCAAGTGTACACATGTTTACTGTTAAAGAAACCAGAAAATTTGTTATGAAAATGATGTTTAATCAAAATTTATGTTTAATGATGTTATCAAAATGAGTACATCAAGTTGTATCACACGTGCCAGTGTATGAATAAAATAAATTAACACGCAATAAATAAATACAATACTATAAAAATAAATAAAAACATGTAAAATAAATAGACATTTTAAACGAATCACGAAATTCGCAACACCCCGGTTCGGTTGTCCACACCTTAGACTTTCGCTAATTATTCGTTATGCCTTTATACATTTTGGCGATCATCTTTCTTGTTTTCTCAACATACCGAAAGACGAATAAGATTTTAAGATAAATTAAAGTACAACCATGTGCGGACGTACAAGTCGAGCGAAAATTCCTAATAAATAAATAAATGTGTGATGTATGAGTAAGTAGCTGCATCAGATAACAGAATCATCAATACCTCAAACCGTAAATAATATTTTAGCATGATTGAAATTGTTAAACCGTCAACAGAGGCGCTGAAATATGGTAGTTGAAAAGTCATTGCCCATTCAATAAATAAATAAATAAATTATGCGATCTAATTTAAGAACCGACCATTACCTTAGGTCATCGTTATCATTACGTGTGTGTAAAATATTTTTATGAGTTTCATCTTTAGTTTTTTCGTGAAACAAAAACTACAATAAGTTTATTTTTAAGCCTATTAATCCCTCTATGCCAATGTAAAAAAATGACGATATAAAAAAAAAGATATGTGCAACATACTGTACTTGTTTGCAAGTACTTCGCCTACGCATGACAGTAGTGCAATCCTTTATATCCTAAGCAACATTTGACAACAAACGAGAATTTTCCGCGCTTCGCTCTTCCGGAAATAACTTTAGCTCATAACCTGTTGCTTCACGAATGTTGTGAATGTTGTGAACAGAAATTGCGATAAAAAATGTTCTGATCCCCTGGAATAATAATATCCTTTCTAATTGTGAAACAATGCTTCTTACAACGAAGAAAACAAATCAAGTCATCAACATGCCTATATATTATTTGTGTTGTGTTGCTCTTTTGTAGGCACAATATTGCATGTCGATCGTAGCCATATTTCTGTTACTCCAACGCTATAACCGCCGAAGAACTACCGCAATCCTAATCCACCAAAATAAACCTGCACTCTATTAAATTTCACCTTTCAATTGGAATCCACATCGATGCTGACCCACCGCCTGCAATGTGCCAACATCGCCGTGGAATCTAATTGAAATCGCGTTTCGATTAGGCATTCCACTGGTGCATGAAATCCGACACCGGATTCCGACTGAAATTCACCCGACGAACGGAGGACGCTGGCGTCGTTCCGTCCGCCTCCACGCTAACCGGCCGCTCTCCCGAACTACGGTGACCCACCACCTGCTGCTCGTGGCGTCGGCGATCGTACGGCAACTGGAACCGACCGAACGGTCGGCCCAGCGGCTGACCAACGCCCGGTTGACGCGGCGGCGGATACCGCATGAACGGTCCGACCCCGCCGTGCTGGTGTTTAGCCATCAGCGCCTGATCCTCGCCGGAAACTCCACCGAGAGGCGGCGCCACCATCGGCGAGCCCACCCGGTTATCCTGACCGGCCGCCATCATGGGATTTTTAACGTTGGGGAAGTGCGGCTGATAGGGAGCGTTTCTTCGGAAATTAGGCGTCATCCGGAATCCCTGATGCTGCTTGGGGTTGATACCGGGGTGGGGACCGTGCGGTTGTTGTTGGGGTGACGGTGGCATGGGATGGTAGCGGTACTTGGAGTCGATGGCTTTGGTCTTGGTGTCCGAGACGGTGGGGGTGTAGATCATGACCATGGGGTTGGAGGCGGATTGTAAGGAGGATGAGTCGGGCTGTTTCATGGGTGTCTTGAAGGCGGGGGACGGTGGGGAGTCGTCGAACGAGGACGGTAGAGGCTGGCTGGTGTGGCTGAGGAGCTTGATGGGACTGCGGGTGGTGGCGGGGGCGGGCAAGTCATTTTTGGAGATCTCGTTGTCGGCGGCGTGGTCGACTTCGTGCGACGCGGCGGCCGTGGTGGTAGTGGTGGTGGTCGGTCGGATGGTGCTGGAGGACGAGCGGAGGTGTTCCTTGGTGGTGGTTTGACGGCGGAGGAGCGATGAGGATTTGAGGTGGCAGGAGCAGGCCGTTGGTATCTGGAATAAGGTGGACACATTTTTTAAATATTAATTTTTACAATAAAGTCGTTTGCGACTTGTCCACTCTGTTCATGGAATGTGTTTTAAGAGATTTGATTATTCTCTAAGCATTGTATCTGGGGTAGCTTGCAAATAAAATTAATACATAAGCAAAACGTGTAATGGGCGTGTCAAATTTAGTTTACTTCAATAATTAATATGTTGCTTGTATTATTTGTTATTTGCTTTGCTAATTTTTCATTTTAAATCACCGTAGTGCCTAGTGCACTACATGATTACTGGCCACTGCACCCTCGTGTCTTTATGCAGTTTACGATTTAACTTACGACTTGTTAGCATGCGACATTTTAACCATCATTATTTGGAAGTCATTAAAAAACATAATGCACCTTTGCAAAGTAAAATGAGTCCATTTAAAGTTGAACCTACTGTAACTACAATTTGAATTGAGTACTGCAATTGAATTGAGTGTGCATTTTGTACTGCAATTTGAATTGAGGAAACAACTTCAAATTAAGTTAAATGAGAGATGATTTTTCGAATTAGCCACTTTATTTATTTTCAGTAAAAGGCGATTTAAATTGTGACGCCTCGCATTGCAGTGTATACTGAGCGCGTAAACTTGACATTATAGTGGAAATACGCGCTCCTTTATTTTTTCTTCAGAAAACCACGTAGATTTTGGCAGTCTTATTTCCGATATGATAGAGAGCCGAAAGTTCAAATAGCAATTTGATATTTTTCGCAGAATTTTCGAAGGGTTGTGGGATGATCGAGTGAACCGGACATTCTATAAATATTTGCCCCACCCCTCTGACCACCTGTAGTGGTTTTCTATGCGGAAATTTCGTAATTGTTATTCCCCTTGTTCTGAATATCCCTGCAGCTATCTATCTCGCAGAAGGGGTCTCACATAGACAGAGGTATCTAGCACTACCGGTTATGGCCGCATTTCGAGGGACTGCGCACCGTAATTATAGTTAATAACTTTAATTAACTCTTAATTTTTAAACTGCATTATTTTTTATTTTTAAACTCCAATGTTAAGGCTCTTATGAAAACCTAATTTAATTTATTTTGCCGTCAGGGCAGTCTTAAACTTTTTAAAAAGTTGTCTTCACATTTTATATTATGATACGTGCTAATCTGCGAGTATATTCTACCACTAGTATGGACACTAGCTATTAAAAAAGAACACAGCGCGCAGAGTATGGAAGTGTTAATTATAAAGATCGCCCTCGAATTAAAGCACGACCAATTTACAAAGCACTTGATGCGCACAACTGTGACACTGAGCGGAGCAGCGAACTGTAATTACTGGACGCTAGAGGGCTTCGAGAGAAAGCGCAGCTGTTGCGCGCAAACTCATGCAAATGGGGTAATAGGAAATAGCTACGGCCATTAGCGTCTACTTGTCTAGTTCTGCAGACAGACGGGCAGTGGCGTTAGTGAAACCTAGCTTGCTTTCTTGTGGAAAATACGTCTCGGTGTTTCGCAGATGTGACTTCCAATTTGCCAAATTGATGATTTTGGCGTTATTAAAACATAATTCATTATGAAAAATACCAGTTGCTAGCTGTAAAATCATGTATTATTCATTACTTCGTTATTTATTAATTTATTTTAAATATGTTTATATTAACAAAAAACAAATGCCTGCATAGCCATCATTCTTCTTCATGAGTTCAGACACACATTCAACTCACTTTGTAAATATCAACGTGAAATCCTTTATCTTCTGTCCATGAGACCAAACGCTGGTAATTGTAGATCTGGATGCATTCCGAATTGAGGTAGCTGAAGACGTAGCTACATCGAGAAAACGGTTTTCTGAAACAGAACAAAAATGTAATTTTTGTTAATCGACAATTCCTCAGGCCCGTTCACTTCAGGAAAGCCTTTTCACCTCAGAAAGTCGTTGTTTCGCCTACAAATAACGATTGAGTTTTCTAAATAAAATTTGGTAAATGTCCAATTTACCCTAACGAGCGACCAGAAAATACGGTATCGAGTGGGGTGCGTAGAGAAACTGACTTGCCTAACCAACAACATAACATGAAGTGACTAATCAGGTGAGACTGACTTTCACTACGCGCCCCACTCGATACCTTATTTTCTGGTCGCTCGTTAGGGTAAATTGGACACAAGCCTAAAATTTTAATCGCTTTTAATGATTCAGTTGTGATGAACCTGTAAAATCTTTGAAAAAAATATATTTTCTGAATTTTATCGAGCGAAATATTAAATTTGCGATTTGCATTAAATTTTTTTCGATTTAGAAAATACTGCAGTAGAAAAATGCTCTGCGGTTTAAGGTCGGAGCGATGCAAGCATTAACATAAACAGTATAAGCCGCATCTAAACTTTAAGTTTCGAAGATTGCTTGTGGCTAAATTAGTCGAGATTGTTTTTTAAAATTCGTGTTGCTTGCTGATCTCGGATATGATTTGATTAAAATGAGGTTTTTTTCTTCCACAAGTATTTCGATTAAATCGCGCAATCAACCGCTCAGTTTTCAGCTTCTTCCGCACTCTTGGAATGCAATGAGGCGATCGTCAGCAGTAGATTGAGTATAATGCTCTCTCCGACTTCCAGCTCAGTCGAGTGGACAAAATAATAGTAAAAAAATTAACAAATCGCCATTTCATTTCCGTCTTTTTCAAAACCACTCATTTATAGGCGTTAACACGAAAGTATGCGTCAGTAAAAAAAAACAACATAACGCGTGATATGGAAATGAGCGAAAAAGAAAAAATGCTCGCGGAAATGAAAATGTGTTCGCTAAACAATATGGCACCATTTTTTTTGTCGAAAAACAAAATGCCTTGTTTGCTATGCACCACTAATTACCATTTCTAACATTTTTTTTCTACAATGACTAGCTCGTTAGTGTTTACTACATATTCTTGCAAAAAGTGAAATAGGGAAAAAGTACTCTGTACATACACAAGAGTTTATAACCATCTGGATTAACGGTCTATTCAATATCGGGCAAATAATCGCCAATAACAAGGGAATAATCAATAATAACCGTATCGAATCCCCACGACCCTTGTCGTGTTCACCAAACACATACTTGCGCATATATGCATTGCGCGCACATAAGTTTACAAGTAATGAAATTTGTAAAAAAATAAAAATTAAAAAATTAAAATAATTTTAATACTCACCAAAGTTGATTGGTGATAATTATAATTATTTATTTATTAGATTTTTTATAAAAATTATTATTGGTAAATTTTTACCTCGATTTGGTTCGGGGGAGATTCGATAGTGTGACGATGTCATCAAGGGCGGACTGGCCCTGGCGGTTGGGCGGAGAAATCCGTCCGGGCCCCTCCCCCAAAAGTGCCCCCTCCCCACCAAAAAATTCACTTCAGTGATGGCGATGAATGTTAATATAAAAGGCCCCTTGGCATCATTTTCCGCCTGGGCCTTTTGTTAGTAAGTCCGCTCCTGGATTGTTTGTTACCTCCATTGTTTGTAACTCCTATTTTGGACCAGTTGTTTGTTACCTCTGAATTTAATTTATCGCGGCATGCATGCTGAGTTCATTTTTTTTGTCAAATAACGACTAACGCGCTAGGAGAAAAAAACAAGATTTTCTCCGAAATCATACACTTTCAAAGAGATAATGAAAAGAAAAAAAATCCAACTTACAGACATTTTTCCACTCGAATGGTTTGAGTGAAGTCATCAAAATTGACGATATTCTTCCATTGGTTTCTCAGATTCTTGGCTCTCTTGAGTCGAACGTACTGAATGTCCGACGGGCAAACGAAACCTCCGTCGGCGCCGTAATCTCTGTACACGTGGGTGTTGTTGTTTTGACTCCTGCATAAAAAAATAATCGAAAATTTATCAAGAAACCAAGCCTACACGTATTTTCACAAGGTTCGGAAGCGGTGAAGCGGGAAGATTTAATTTAATACGCTTCGCATCGCCGTTCCAACATGGGAGGGTGATGTGCAGCGGAACGAAACAACCGGATGAACCGACTTTCAAAAGTTTGAATCTGTTAATTGTAGTGCTGTTTTTTTATACGTGCAAATTTATTGATTTTGAGGTGGATTATAAGCTGCTTGAGAAAGGCAGTGTTGGTTAGAAATAAAACGGAAAAGTTCCGTTCCGAGGAACTGGTTCCTTTTTTGAAGAACTTAGCAACGCTAAGTTTTTTTTTTATGAAGGAATGTTACGAGCGGTTTAGTTTCCTTTTTTTGAGGAACTGGTTCGTAGGTTCTTTTTCTGTGTACAGGATTCTATTTGTCATAACTTTCAATTTTCTATGAGTACAAATTTCTAAAGTGCGCCGACAGCGGAACAATTTTGCAGCATCAAACAGAAATTGCTAAAGATTGCGATCTGTGCGTGCAAATATGCATATGACCTTTAGTTCCCGCAAATGTTCCTTTGGCGTCATCATGAAAGTAATTACCATTTTTTTGTAAACACTACTCGATATCTTTTTTTAAAAACATTTTTAATCGAAAGAACGGAAAAGGAACAAAAAAGTTCCAAGTTTATTTTGAAAAGGAACTAAGAACGACCAGGTTCTTTTTAAATTTACGTAGGAACTGGAACTGGTTTCTTTTTAAAAGGAACGAACCCAACACTTGGGAAAGGACATTATTTTTGGAGTGGAGGGTAGTAGATGATGGGGAAGGACATGCATGCAGTGGATGGATGTGTCAGAAAGAGAACATTATTGCATCTTTTACAGTTGCGACTTGCGAGAGGCAGTGCGGAATTGGTAACAGTGGAGAGCTTTTTGTTCGTAGAGTCGTTGCTGACCCCTAGTGACCTTAATATGATAGGGTCACCCGAGCTCGGCAATGACTCGATGATTCTTAACAAGTTGTTATAATTTTGGTTTTCCTTGTGGCCCGGGTTTTAATTGTCCAGTTCTAAATTGTTATTTCTCAAATGTATCACTCAAAGGGCCAAACTTGACTTTTGGAGGCAATTTTCCATTGTAGTCGCCGACATCCGTTGAATTTAATTGTTTGCGTTGTATGTTTCCATTGTATAAAACCGATGAAAAAAAAAAAAAAATGAAATGCTCTTTTCACAATGGCATGATTTATGTACAAATTAAAATTCTAGTTCAGAATTGCAAAAAAAAAACAACATTGGTAATTGGAAATAGTAAGCGTAACATTTATTCTCGGAAAGGTTCGATTCCCGGCTCGGGCGTTCGTTATTCGATCCCGAGGCACTGGTAAAAATGTGCCCCTCCATAATCTGCTCTTTGGAGGCGATTAGAGGGGTACATAATTCCTGTAGTGATATTCACTTCAGTGATGACGATCACAGATTGTCAAAAAGAAAAGGAAAAAAAAAATCCACAACAGCTGGGCATGCATGCTTTGAGTAATCATCCGCGAATCAGAAACTGGAAAGTACGGCATATAGAAAGTGGTTTTTACCCGTAGTAGTGCTCATAGGTGTAGAGGACTTCTTCCTGCAGGGATACTCCGTCCACCAGGTCGTTGGCGTTCTGTGCCTGGACGTCCACCATCATGTGTTGCAATCGGGGCAACTCGTTGCGAACTGTCCGCCATAACCTGTCGCTTTAGACACGGACGAAAAAAGAAATCAAATTTACAGCTTTACGGCACATACAACATTAATTTGACGTAGTTATCGAACGCCCAAATACATTACAGGGAACCTGTTGGTCCATAGCCTGCAACTATAGTGTTCCGATACTTTAAAATTGAGTATTTTTATGCAATGGACTTACCGGCGGGGAGTTTTCCCAAAACCAGTTGGTTAAAGCAGAACTTAAATTTAGAAACAATCAGTTAACGTCGGATGGCAGCATAACAGTAGTGCGCGACAAATTAATTTACGACTATGTACACTTTTTGCGGTACAGCAAATTTAATTGAGTTGTATGTTAATCGGTGTTTCCGCCTGAAAGCCCGGCCTTACCCTCTCTCCCTCCCCAGCGATCTGGTAATTTTGATTAATTGCAAGTCAAAATACCACATTTCCAAATTAAACGAAAAAAGCGTCGATCCAAAACTGAATACTTTTTTCGTTAGGTGTTAACAGCTTGGCACAGATTTTTATTTAGTTAATTTTTTAATTTTCGTCACACGATATACATGCTTTTACCGTGTATAATTTCATGGCTAGCTTTCCGATGACCTTTCAGTTGAAGTAGCTCAGTACGCGCTTGTATCATATCAATATGGAGCTGTCGGTTAGCTCGCATTTACGATGCATAAATACATGTATACAAGTATTCTTATAAGGTGAGCTCCAGTCAATCGTACCGTACGATTGAAGGGTTCCAAAACGAAGTTGCACGCCCAACCGTTTACGTTAATCAAGCAGCTGTCAAACGCACGATGTTGCTATATTGAAGCTCGTGGGATAAGCGACTTGCCGAGCATTGATGCGGCGGTGTCAGATGCCGGTGAGAAACGCACGAAATCAAACCTCTTGATTAATGGGCACACCGTGAGTTAGCGCCAAACGATTGCTTTGCGCATGTGGAGTTTGGTGCTACACTATTAACCGTAGAATAAAATTATAATTCTTGTCGATTGTGGCATCTATTTTATTTGCCATAGATACACCCATCAGATATAGAAACTGTTGTACAGGGTGAAGTTATTTTACTTCATACTTATTTATTTACATACTATATATGTTTGTATCTACTTCTGCTACCGTGCATATTTGTAAGGTTTTTCAGCATCATGTTTAACCATAGGTGTCTGCATCTTCGATATTTGGAAACATAACTAATTGAATCGATATTAATTAATGTGTTACTACTTTACTCACTACTATATTGTGCATGGATTAGGAATTTTACTTATATACAGATGTAGCTAAGAAAGTAACACTTACAAATACTCGTGTATAAGTTTTACGTGAAGGGCGCCTTTTTATTCGCCATTTTCAGTGCGTCACGATAACCCGGTATCGACGGGTGCCAAATCTGCATTATTACCTCATACATCCATGTGACTAAAACGTCTTTATAAATACTATTATTAAGTTGCAAATCTATACCATTATACACTTGAGACGTGGCACGCCATTCCCAAATCATGGGAAAGTATGAAGACAATCAAATTTATAATAAGTGTGAGAATCAGTTACTCGTGCTAGGCGCATCACAGAATTAATGGCTAACCTACTATTGACAAGTTGGGCCGATATGAATAAACAATAGGGTATAGTTCCTCACTAATTTGATGTTTGTTCTATAAAGTTGCGTTATGCGATCGCAACGTCCACTTAGGAATCACGAAATAACGCAATAAAATTGTTAGTCTACCCAAATAAACGATAAACATCAGCCGACTGTGGCAGAATAACAACTACGTACAATAAGTGCGTGTAAAAATACATGTTCTAATACATGGTATGCATTTTAAGATCAATGGAGAACTTGCGCACGATCGGGAATGTGTGGTATTGGTACCAATTAGATTTTAAATTTTCGTTATGTTTGAATTAATCGGCGAATAATTGAAATTTTGCAAATTATATATTGCCATGGCATGTTAAACGACCTGTGCTCGCATAAATGCATGCAAATGTGTAAAAATTATAATAAGTCGATTTCGGTGCAGAAAACCGAACTTTTAACCAAAAATAAAAAATAATTAATCTTAATATTATAAAGGTAACTATTTTAAAATATTTTTTTTTAGGGTGAACTCGTCCATTTACCTATAAGGTCGTTAAACTTTGTTGAACTTAAATGTCGAATGAAAAGCTCCTATTTATTATTTATGGCATTGCGCTATTGTTGGTAGGGGTGCGGCGCATCGGCTACCGACGTGGGTCGGGCTCCTCGCTGTTTTATCAAATACCGTACGCCGTTTCTCAAAAAATACATCTGACGTCAACTATAAAAACATAATCCTTTTTAAATTGGCAAAAACAAAATTTACGATTATCGCGCATGCGCGTACACTCAGTGAGCAGTTACCGGAACAGGTTCGTTGTGGGAGAGAAGGGGGGAGGGAAGAGAGCATACCGCGTGTGGAATGCTTGTTTGCTCGCCGTACGCATTTTGTCCAAAACCACCGCAACTCGGAAATCGCCGACATTCAAATCATAAACAACCCTATCTCGGGCCGCATGGACGAAGTTGAAATTTGAAATACTCATACGCAACCCGCCATAAAACAGAAAATGAATAAAAAAAAACCCACCACACTTTGAAAGTACCGGTCTGTAGTAGTGGACCGTGGGCGTCCAGCGAGAGATAGATGACATCTCACAACTATGCGATTGTGCTTAAACATTTCTATTCCATCTCTTCCTCAAAATGTCATACACGCTCTACAAGTAATGTTCACTGCTGTTATCAGCGTTTTAATTGGTGTCCTCAAAGGCAAAAAATGTTTCACGTGACATGGACCGTGAAAATTAGCCTTGCTCGACACTTACAGCGTCAACTATAGAGCAATTGTATCACCTTGCCTACCTAATGTTTGATATGTATTAAAGGGACCTCCAGATCGTTGATCCCCTATGACTGTTTTGCTAACAGTCCTGTCAAAAGGTAGAAACACCCCGAAACCTAACAAATTTTATTTTAACATGATATTAAAAGTACAGGAGCGCGCGCCGAGATAAATGTCGAATAAATAACAAATAAACTTTAATTTATTTTTAATTGCTCTATATAGTAGCCTTTCCATCGGGCATTTAAAATAAATGAAAGTTTATTTGTTATTTATTTTAACATTTTACCGGTAGGTGGTGATAGGTGAACTTATATAATTTTTTCATGATGCCAAGCAGGTGCTTTAGCTATTAGTGTGTTAAATGCCCCAACTATTTCCATAACATCAAATAATTATTAACATACTCGTACAATAAAAAGTGTAAGATTAATTGACGCACTTTTCAATTGAGAATTACCCAGAATGGTCGAACTTGTAAAGATCTTGTAGAAGTAAATTATATTATTGATTTTTGTTTGACGTAACTTTCATCGCACTTCAATTTCAATCTACATAGTTGAAGACATGCACCAGACTTACAAGGCAGTCTCATCAAATAAAAGTCTGATGTCGTCACGTCAGGTTGCATTTTCCCATGGCTTTGACTTCGCTACGGATTACGCCGACATGTTACTGTCGGTTACTTTGCTTTTACGTGCCATTGTACTTTGGGGGTTATCCACTTTGGCGGTTATGTGCAAGTTTATAAAGATATTAGTAATCGTTGCAATTTTTTTAATAACTCGGTGAACTTTTGATAGATACATAAAAATAAAAGATAAAATTGATCACAGGCTTGTCTCTTATGATCAATTCTATGTTTTATTTTTCATTATCTGACACACGACGAATTTAGGCAATATATTATGACATTTTCGTTTCTACCCGTTGATGTCGTTTTACGTTTGCTAAAATATATTCTCATTTTGTAGTTAATATCTGGATATACTTATTTTGTTGATAGATTAAATATACATTTTTTTCTGCAGTTGAGTATTGACGTTATTTGCCTTCTAAACGTACATTGCCGGGCCAAATTAACTGGGATTTTTCAAATGGAACTTTTTATTTTGACAGTAATTATCTACGGTTTGGATACGAATTTTTGAATTCGGTTTTTTGAATGTTGTACAACATTTAATTAACAGCAATATCTACATGACACCATATTTTATTGCGAACGTTCTAAATATAAATAATTCGTTTCAAACAGATCAACTAGTATTTCAGAAATTAAACATCCAACAAGAAAATGCTTAAATACACATTAATGACGTAAGGCCAGTATCTGCACGTTTAAAAATATCATTTCATCACAATTGGTTACAACACAAAATACATTTTTTACACTTTTTATCAATATAAATGAAAATGAAGTTGAAGAACACAATTGAATAGTTTAAATTAAATGAATTTTCTTAATTTAGAACGTTCGCAACAAAACATTTTGTCAAGTGGATATTGTTGCTAACTAAATGTTTAACAGCATGCAAAAAACCGAATTCAGAAATTCGTATCCAAACCGTAAATAATTACTGTAAAAGTAAACATATTTATATTTGAAACATCTTGTCCCAGTTAATTTGGCCTGGGACTGTAGTTGGTGACAATAAAGTCGCTTTACGCATATATCAAAGTCCAATTTAATCTGCGAAATGCGACGACGGAGTATTTTTCGTATTACTTCAGAGATATATTGTCGCCAGCTATTACCAAACCTAGTTCTACTAGATTGGATTACGAGATCATTCCAGCCGACAATGGAAGATAACGTAAAATTAAGCTGAATGCATGGGCGATTATATCATATGCGATGTCTCATGGGTGTATACATCACATCATATCTTGAAACCAATTAGATTTAGATGCTTTTAGCTCGTGCCTCGCTTCTACAGGGAGTCTAGGATTATGTCAATCTTGCGCGAGTTTCATAATATACCTGTCAGGTTCTTTTGTCGTTTGCCATGGTATGCAATCGCATTCGGCATATGAAGTCAGCGGCTAAGAGGTTTATTTCACGAGTACTCAAATAGTAAGATAGGTACGAACGTATATTAATTCAAATTGTCAGTATAAAAGCTTCGTCGTCCTGGGATCCACATCTAATTAAAGTAGGGTTTCATTTTTTTCAAGCATTTCGTATGATATTCGTGTTCTAACACTGTACATGTAAACATCACATGCACTGTATGTAGGTACGTACAGGTATATGAGAATTGGAAATACAATGTATTACTTGTTTTGATACTTGACGCCCAATGTAAATGCATGGATTCTACACAAAAGCACGTCACCTGGGGGCTAATAAAATTGTACGAGTTTATGAAACGCGATGGAAGACACAACAACCGATGATTATTACGAGCTGACATTTTTATTCCGTATTGAACAACGCGTGGTTCGCGGGTTACAGAGACGAATATACAATGTGTACACAGTTCGAATAAAAATTAAAAAAATAATAATTCATTTTTAAGACACACGGCAGCGGATGGTCGCGTGTCTTGAAAATTAATCATATGTTTGAGTGTATGCTAATTTATATAAACCGCAAGCTATGTAATACAATGCGGTATTTCTAACAGAATATAAAGATCAACTCGTAGTAACCATTCGGTTGCTGTGTCTTATATAGCTTTTGTTCACATATAAAATTTCCTAAATTTGTATGACGATAGTAGTAGCTCCAGCAAGATAGGACATATTTTTCCACCAAGCCATTTCGTCCTCTCGCCATTTTGCCCCCACGACCCCACGACGTTGCCATTGTGGTTCGCGCCATTTCGACGTGAGGTCGTGAGTACTGAGTACATGTCTCCTATTAAAATTGTTTTCCCGCCATAGGCATTTTAAAATGGTGCACTTACTAGGGATATGGGTCCGACTCGATGCATAGACTGTCTGTATAGAAGTCGCAAGGCGGCTTTGAGTTAGGAAACTCCACTGTCGAATTGCTCAACACGGCGCTTTTCTTGAAGACGCTGCTGGAGGGCGCGCTGGCCGCCTCTGCCATTTTATCCACCGGTAGAAATCCACCTTCCAATTGGTTGGACACGAAACCGTTGGGTCCCTGCACATGAGATCCGGGTCCGCGTTGCGGGTGCACGGCGTTGGCGGGTGGCGGGAAGGGTCGAGGTCGGCGCACCGGCTGACCCGGGTGACCCGGGTAGTGGTGGTGGACTGGTGTTCCCCGTCTGGTCAGCTGGGGACCGCCGCCGCCTCCACCTGCGCCGCCTACCCGGAACAGGTCCATCAAGCCGCGGCCAATGTGCGTGGCCTGATGACCCAGATTGGACATCATACCGCGGCCTCGACCCGGACTGGTAGTAGCCGCGGAAGTGACGTCGACGTCGCCGGCGGCGGATGCGGAGTCATTGGAGCGGCTGAGCGTATTGTTCGCGGCCAAGGATGCGCTCAACGTGTCGGAGCGATCGGGCGAGGCGAGAGCGCCGCTTAGCTGGAGGCTTAGCGCGTGCGCGATCAGCATCCATCGAATCATCTGCCATAGGCAAAGCGCCATTTAATCTATAAGGGTTGAAAAAAATGCAAATAAATAAAAACAATATCTTTAGTGATAGAGTACAAGCTACGGTGTATAGAAATACCGAAATACCGAAAATTACGAGAATAGGAGCAACGAGAGAGAGAGTAAATTTAGGCTAAGGTCTGGAGCACATCAACTGGTTGAGCCGTTTTCCCCTTCACAATACTTAGTACGATCGCCGTAGCGCAGTGATAGAGCATCTTCCATGTGTACAGCTATCCCGGGTTCTATTCCCGGATCGGGCATTCGTTAAATGTGCCCCAAGCGATTAGAGGGTTACAGAATCTCCTGTTGTGACATTCAGTTCAGTGACGACGATCATTGATTGTCAATAGGGAAAAATAAGTTCACAGAAAATTAATTTACGATGGTCATGTCGGATGTCTGGAAACAGAAGATTTCCAGAAACCAAATGTCTTCCGGTTTCGGAAAAACGTTCGGTGGCAAAAGTTACGCGCGCAGTTCTTTGAACAGTTGGAATAAATATTCGAAATTATTTATTGGTGCTGTTATCTATTACTCTTTTATCTTTTCAATATTGAGGAAAAGTCGAACTGAAACAAACATGATTGAAATATTCGTTTCAAGATCTTAACGTATCCTTGATAGTGTGGCTCGGTCGGCCATTGTACAGGGTACTCTCTTCCTCTGCAACTGGTCTACGAATTTGACCCTTTGGCAAATATTCGTTTGCTTTGAAAACATGTCTGTTTATATATAAAAAATAGACGAAAATAAAACATCAACAATGTGGATGTACAGAACCAAAGTTTCAGAATAGATTTTTTTAAACATTCGCATTCCGCTTTAAGAATGCTTTTTCACCGAAAGAGGAAATGCTTTCAATTTAATTTCGTTGGGAGGCTCCCAAATCCAGATGAGAGCGAGCGAGAGAGAGAGAGAGAGAAGACACTGAGTGAAGGAAAAAAGAAAAATTCCAACGTTGAACTGCTTTTGTGCAAAATAAAGATACCGATGCAACAACAATAAGTCTTTTAGGCATGCGAATTGCGTGCGGAGCGTTTCCAGTCACCCGGAGACAACTACGCACGTACACTGTCACGTGCGTTCGAATGGGCTGAAGTTCCTGCAGTCGACCAATAGACGGAGACGAAATTGCTGCATCCGGTTACTGACGTACGCAGAAGATCATCTTTAGAATTGACTTTACAAAGTTTATAATTGATCGACTGTGCCCCAGATACATTGACGTGAACGGTTATCTTCCCCAAACCTGAGACCATCTGACAGGCTTACTCATGCGAGTAACACGGAGAGAAACGCTCGGGCTTTTTCCATTGAATCTTGGTCGTACCCTGCGCGCTTTGTGTCAGCGGGAAATCGAGACAGATATGGCGGCCAAAGCGTTCACTGAGGTGCGGCGCATTTCTAGAGTCAATATGTTTGCAATGTAGGTGAACATACTTTAAATCTTGTTCGTTGGGCCGAAAATAATTAGAAGTAAAATTAGGAGAATGATGCTTTTAAAAAAATTAAGTCAGATAATGTGCACGACGACAGGTCATTTTAATATTGTGATCAAAGCGGTATAATAAAATTTAAAAAACGCCGTCTACCTACCTGCCGTGTCCTACACTGAAACGATATTGGATATTCTTGTAATTGCACATTTTTGTGGATATCGTTTTCTTACTAATATGTACAGAGTGGACACAAAAAAATGTACCCCAAATTGTTTTGGCTACAAATTGAGCAACTGTTTACAGAATGCTTTGAAATTTCGCGGATATTCCTTAACTAATTGCAAACAAATTATTAATTGAAGTTTTTTTTCCAAAGTGTCCTAATAAAAAATAACGCAATTTGCACGTCTAACTGAACGCTAAATGAAATCAAGAAAGATTTTTAAAAATCGCCTAACACAACATTTTTTGTTTACCCTTAAAAAATAACGTAATTCGCACGTCTAACTGAACGCTATATGAAATTAAGATGACGACGGTACGACTAAAATGTTGACGACGTAATGCAGCACCCCGGCCTTATTAGCAGAAAAATTTTCAGTTTCATTTTTGAACCAAAAATTTAAAATAAGGTGTTTTATGAACACCCATGCCAAGTTTCAAGAAAATCGGTCAACTTTTCGCGAAGATCTGTTATGATGATTTTGGGGTACCAATTTTTTGTGCCCACCCTGTATAATAATTATATATTATAAAATTTAAAACAATTTCTAGTCTTATATTTGAAGGATGTTGATGATATTGCAAGCTCATCATTTTGGAGATATTGTTTCTATCTTATTTTCTTACTAACAAGTAATTGCATGAAAACAAAGATTGGGAGCCATTCATCATCAGCCATGGGCTCACTGCTTGAAAACAAAATGTGGGAACCATGCTTTAGACCGGCGGTCTCAGTAAGATAAGAGGAATTTAGGCGACATTGGAGATAATTGTGCCTCAATCCAAATTTATGGGTAACTAAATACCGAGTATACGGTCTAGTGATCTCACTCAACCCGTTCGTGATAATGAGTTCGTAACGTTACGTCTATGTATTCAAGTGCGTCAGCTGCATCTTGGTCCGGCTTAACCGGGTAGGTCGTCTCCAGTTTTGTTAACGTAATTTGTCTATTTGTAAGAGTTTTTGTGACACATATTCGGGCGAATACGATTAACCGTCTGACGCCCAGACCTCGTTGAACTGATTGAGAATGATTGCTGAAATTAAACTTGACCACGCCACTTTAATTGGCATAGTGGGCAGTTCGAACTGGATAATTTTTTTTAAAATCACCGTAGTGCCTAGGGCACTACAGGATTACTGCCCCTCACGTCTCTTTGGAGATGTGCAAGGGGCAGGGAAGGGAAGGGGAATGGCAGCTGGAATAGCCAGGCTGCAGGATCCACCCCTAAGATCTGGACTCCCTAATGAAAGCTCATGGGTGACGCCAGTACTCCGATATAAACGGCGAACTTTTAGATTTACCGTGAAAGCTCGTGTTGTCATCATCATTAGTTTGGGAGATCTTGTTCTTTGTATTTGCGCTTTAAAATTGATAATATCTTAATTATTATTAGGAAGTATTATTTTATAACAATTCATTTTTCAATGAATTTTATATTTTATAATTTTCACATGCTTTTTATGTAAACATTTCCTTTTTAATAAAGTTAAGAGTAAATAGATAAAATAAATGCATTCTTTACAACATGAAATCATCGAACGTATAACACCTTCCCGTTACATCTGGTTTCATTGTACGTACGTGGGAAGATCCGAGAGTAGTGACGCCTATTTATTATTTTTGAGAATGGAGCGTTTCAGAAAAAACAACGAAAAATAGCAAGACAATTCAATTGCCTCTCTTATACAATTAGATTATTTTTCTAGCGCACATTTTCGGTTTTTTTTTCTGAGACGCTCCATTCTGAAAGTAAAAAATAGGCGTCTTTATTTTTGGATCTACCCTCCTGTAATTAATTTGAGTGAAATTGGCACCTGATTTAAGTTTAATTCGCTGCGGCAAAATGAATGCGAACGACCGACGATAAATTGAAGTGGCGCGGGGAGATTCAACAATGTTATGTGAGATTAGATTTTACAATATATGTGTTTTCGAGTATAAACCCAATAACCCATGGGCATAGCTACATGGTGTGAAAGTTTAAAGGTATTTCCATGTCTAGTTATGGCGTTATCACTAGCGGTGGAGGTGGTCAACACCGTGTTGCTTCAATGACACTGCCAACGTTTCATTATTTTCTGGAAAAAAATTATTCCATTTCGGGGTTAGGCGACCTGTTGCTCGAAAACATTCCTTTAATGGTGCATTCTATAAAACGTGACCCCCATGTACTGTGCAGTGCGTACGTGCGTTTAGAGGCGTTCTGTTGTTTCCCTGTCTCGACCCAAACGGGCATTTTCGCTTAAACATCCTGATGTGAGTGCACAGGGTTGGTTTTTTTTTTCTTCTTGTTTTTATTTTTTTTTGTGGGCACACGCAAGAACAGAAATAAACTCAAGTCGTATTTTTTTTTTAAACAGATGGATCACTTTGCCAGATAAAATATGTGGTGAAGATGACAGGAAATACATTCGGCCGTCTCTTTTTCTCTGTATAGTACGCGAGAGGCCGGACGTTTTACACGTAAGCGTTCAGGCGGGACGCGATACGGCCACCTATGGCGAGGCACGACGTGCCGAGGAAGACGAATAAGGAGAAAAATAAGAAAGAATGAAAGAAAAAAAAAGGGTTGAGAGAATGGAAATTACAAATTAGGAAATAAATGTCAAGTGTGCTTATCGCCTCTTCGACAACGGCGGGGGAAAAAAACATAAAATGTAGGTTTAGGCTGCGCTAATCCGGCTCCAATCGAAAAGAATTGGCAGAACGGGTTACGGGGAATTCTTTCATCATATTGATTTTGTTCGTTGGCGGCGGTCGCCAGCAAAATCTTTTAGTTTCGCGTACCGTTTAATCGTGAGTGATGTTCGAAGACAATTCTAAGTAATGCCAACGGGGAAAAATCTGCCCGTGATGTACGAGAGTATATGTTTCCAAGTATTCAACGCATTTTTATCTGCTGAAAACGCAGAAAGATGTATTAAAAAAAAAAAAAAAAATTAACGAAGGATCAGTCAGTGTTTCGTAAAAGCATTAGGAAGCCAGCCAAATCCCATTTTCTTTTCAATTCAATCGAATTTTTTTATATTTAATACACAATAATGACTTTTCAGAAATCAGCATTTCTTGAAACCTGTCTTTTGAAAATAGAAAGTTATCTCGTCTGCGTTTTAGATTGATTGAATAGGTTGGAAAAGGCGTAGTTTGATAATAAAAAAATATAAAGCGCTCAATTCCAGATGCAAAGTATGATTATAATAGAGTACACCCCCGCTATAGGCCTCTCCGTAGCTGCTCGCAGGCACGTAATATTGCTCGTAGGCTAGGATAACATTTATTACTAAATAACAGCAGCGTGCATCTCGCTTTATAAGCCAGTTATTATGAAGCTTTAAAACTCTCCGTAATATATATATATTTTTAAAAATTACTAACGACCATTCAAAGTCACTAAAATTTTAAATAAGAACTACACCCTATTTCATAAAAGTGAAATATACGTTTTGTGCAGCTTCTTCTTTCTTTAATAGAAAACTAATTTGCGGCCATGAACTGGTACAATGCTAATTATACCTAATTGTGCGGCCTCCGTGGTTCAGTGGCTATGGTCATAGACTACTAAGCGGGTGGTCCCAGGTTCGATTCCCGGCGCAGTCTTTCGTTTATTCGATTCTGTGGTACTGGAATGTGCCCCTCATATATCGCCGCAGCG
>JAUJYS010000590.1:0-21978 GCA_033995665.1 Melogona broelemanni
TATACCAGCTACCATTATCCTCCCTTCCCTGCCCCTCACATATCGCCATAGAGACACGAGGGGTAGTAATCCTATAGTGATTAGCACTACAGTGATTTTTAAAAAAAGTACACAATATAGAAAGGTGGATCCAGACTAGGGTCAAATCCACGTATCACGATCGCGATCTTGACACAGATAAGCAACTAGAGGATATCTGATTCTGAATCAAATGCGTGTATCATTTTCGCGTATCTCTAGTTTTCACATATTGGCCCGCGCAGTATCAAACTGGAGTAGATGGGGGCCAATATGGCTGCTCAAGCACATGACCATCCTGGACTTTTTCCTTACGACCACTCTGATTTCATATTCTGAGTATAAATATAAAGCACCCATGGGATGGGAAACAAAAACAACAAGCAAGTATTCAATGCCCATTGAAGCTATTTCAATAGAAGCTTGGTATGAATGGCCCCCACGATAATCGTGACAGAAACTCTTGAGCGCTGTCGGGTCAATTGACAGGCTCTAACATTGCAACATCGTTCGTTACAAGCGCATTTCATGTCATTAGTGTTTATGGGTCTTTTGATCACGGCCGCTTCTACGCTTGGAAGGCCCGCACTTCGTCAACTAATAGATAGTTGTACTCGCATTGCAAACATGATCGTTAGAAATAGTCTTTAGTTTAATCGTTTTTTCCGGGATCTTTGTTCGTGGACTTCGGACGATCAAGTACTGTACACGTAGATGTCAGTTATAGGTCACTTATAGCAACCTTTCCCAGCAAAGAAATTGAATATTGACATTGACACTCCTTAAACAATTTTTTACGGCTTTTATTGTAGGTTTCGAGGGATAACGGCTTTATTATTTGTAAAAAAAAATTTTTTTTTTTGCATTTTCGAGACCAATATTAGTTATCGATTTATTTTCAGTAATCGCTCGTAAATTAAGTCCACAATGTGCTCCCCCGCTTTGGCAGAAATCTGGGGGCAGGCACCTCTGAAGATGACGGGCCGGGCGCGCTCTGACAAGCCCGTGCAGGGATTTAGCGCGTGTGCATGAGCAATGAGTGGTGGGGACGCGTCGGTATATTGGATTGATGGAGCGGTCTTGCCCTTGCCGACCTTGTCTCCGGCAGCGTGGCTCATGCGCGCGCCCGAACGCCCGATCAGCGGGCACACACGAGGAGGAGGTGGTGGTGGTGGTGGTGGTGGTAGTGTGGGAGGATGGGTGAAAGATTACGCTCACATCATACGGTCACCACTGGCAACCGAAGCCTTTTTATGCAAATCGTCTTTCGCCCGCATGCGCACGCACGTACGACACGACGGGCGACTAGACTAAGCGCCCGCGACAGATATTACTGAGGTCGGTCAAAAAGTAAGTTTATCCATTAAAAAATAACTACGCACTATTAAACGAACTTAGCATTAGCCATCAACCATGGAGGTAATTATATTTCAAAAAATTAATTTTTCTTGTTTTTCTTCATGTTTTTTGTTTTTTTTCATAAACCGTCAACAGGGCAGCTCTTTGCAAACCAGACCACATACAACAATTTGTGCAACAAGTGCACCAATGAGTGAAAACAAATGTGAAAAAAATTAAATTACACCGCAAAATATTGCTATTTAAATGATCACTGCAGGGAATATAACTTATAAATATTCTGTACACACGTTCTTGACACATTTTCACTTGTACCCCGGGATCGAATAAACGAGAGCCCGCGACGGAAATCGAACCCGGGACCGCCCGCATCACAGTCGGTTGCAGTACCGACTGGAGGCATATATTTTCTTTAAATATTTAAGCTCAAAGCATCGGTAACCGCGCTTGGAGAAAAATCGACGATTTTCTCCGTAACCTTACGAATTTCTTTTTAAAAAAATAGGAAACCTACTTTTTGTTCCCCTCGTACAACTTGACTTCGCCCGTCGGCAAAATCTACTACCACACTTCGCCGGTATACACGGACAGGCAGATTGGTGTCGCCAGATATGAAGAAGATCGGTCGGGTGGTTCACACTGCTGGTAGAGGGTAGTGTCCACCACCTACCATACCCTCTATCTCCCACCCACCAACATGCACGTTCTTTCCCGTTTCCGATAGCCCTCACTCGCCTTTGATTTCCATAGCCGGCCACTAGGGGTCACCACTCTTCGTCGACATCTCCATCACGCTGTCATTCGAGGGGGAACAACAATTCACCACGTATACACGTGTTTAGGCTGTGTAGCAAATCCTCGTGAGACCGCAATCCTAAACGGAATATTTCCATGGCTTACCATTCACGATTGCGCATAAACATTTAATGAAAATATTGTCCCTCGCGTCGTCTCCGGACCCAGACACACGATCCCCCCGACACCTGGTGACTTCTAAAGAACAGAAAATACCAGAATTTTCTTGGCAGAATACAGAGGTGGTTTGTCATCATTACCCCGCGCTAAAGTACCACAAGCCAATCCAACGATCGACTTCACCGGGAATCGAACCCTAATCCGCTGGTTGGCGAGCGAGCACGCTCGCCACTCTACCAGATCGGATGTACACGTAAACATAAAAAAATACAATTGTCTTATTATTATTTCATTATATAGCTTCAACAATGATAATCACAACAACAGTGGCACAAACGTACCTAGGTAAAATACAAAGATGAATGCAAACACTGATAGGAACACAATTTATTTTATCGGAGTCAACCATTTCGGCATACATGCTTTCCAAATAACTAACGTCAGAATCCATTTAAAAATGGGCTTTGGCAAGATGTAGGTCTCATGAAGATACAACGAGAGTAGAATAGGCAGCTGATGCATCAAACGAGCACGCATCAAACGAAACACCAAATGAAGCGCCTTGAAAAGTGCGAGTTACTCGCGCTTAGATCGTTCGCGGCCCCCCGAACGTTTGCTTTGCTACACGACTGTGTGATACACGTACTGCGTGATGCACGTAGTGATTGTCAACTTATTTGCTACCCTTCTAACAAATTGGTTAAAGCCGCGTTTACACATGAGCGAAACCTTCGAAACTTTTTTATTTATTTTATTTTATTTTTTAATTCACCGTAGCGTCTAGTGCACTACAGGAATACTGCATCTTCGTGTCTCTTTGGAGATATATGAGGGTCAGGGAAGGGAAGGGTAGAGGGATGCAGCTGGAATAGCCAGACTGCAGGATCCACCCCTAAGCTCTGGACTCCCTAATGGAAGCTCAGGGGTGACGCCAGTACCCCAGGCTAACGAATAAACGAAAGCCTGTACCGGGAATCGAACCCGGGACCGTTGGCTTCGTAGCATGTCCCCATATCCACTGAGCCATCGGTTCGTACAACTTGATTCGGAGCCGGGCTCCGAAACTTACTCCGGAACAGCCAAATAAGGAGGCGCTTTTATTCGATAAATTAGTTGAGATATTGCTCACTAATGGCACTGCTCACGTAAAAACTGGTAAAAACGCGGTAAAGTACCGCCCGCTAGCCTGCTGGGGCCGCTGATATCGTTAAGCTACGTAGCTTACGAGAGCGCTGCGAGATCGGCTCAGGCCGAAGCCGATCAAAATAGGAATGCGTCTACCGGTTTTTCTATTTTGATCGTACCTCTCGAAAACGTTCTTACCTCCCAAAACGATCCGCTATTTAACCTCCGACTTCCTCGATTTAGTTCTGGAGCTGGCTTCGGAGCCCGGATCCGAATCAAGTTCCGAAGGTTTTGCTCATGTGTAGATGGGGTATAACGCAGGCAAAATCTATTTTCGCTAGTAAAATTCAACCCTTATTGAATTTATATTTTTTCTACAACAAATAACAAGTAACCTGTTAACACAAAACAGATATTATTTATATCTATTTTGACTACAAATAATTGAGGAGTACCGAATGTTATGTTCTGCCAAACAATACAAATGTCAATTATTATTTTTTGAAAACGGTACAATAAATAAGTAAAAGGAAATATAATCGTATACTGCCAGCGATGAAAAATAAGACGATGTTTTACGATGGAGTCGTGTGTGGTTCACAGTCTCAAAACAAATATTCTTCCATTCGGATAACAAATAGTCGTGCCCGTTTTTCTTACTTCTTTTCTTTCGTTTTTCTTCCCCATCGACGAACAACACTTCATCTATTCGTTAGCCAGGAGGCGACACATAAAATCGAGTTAGTCGGGTGCAGCATCTTTATAGTGGCGGTGGTGGTGGTGGTGGTAGTGATGGTGGGTCGCGGATATATTTTACGACGAATCGCAGATTTCGGCGGTGGTGTTCCACGAAATCGACTTTGTCATCAACGTCGGCGCTTGGCACGACGCGAATAAAGAAGAAAAAAGTCGTTGCCTCACTTCCGGAAGTCGTTCTGATCATGTGCCACACAAAGTCCCACTAATGACGAGGGCAGTCCGCAAAGTGGTGTGAAACGTGACCCGATGCGATAACATAACATAGTATACACGTTTATGAACTACAAAAAAATATTATTTACAGAAGAATCATAATAACACATAACTTATTAATTATAAAAAGATACGCTCCGTGTTTTGGCTATTAAGTAAGTATTTATTGAGCCCCAATAACGTAAAATAAAAAACTAGAACTGCCGTTACCTCCTGAGACCCTCGCCTGATGGCCATAGCATATTTGAAATGCAGGATTATCACGTATGAAGTCAAAATACCCGTGATCACGAGTTCACGGGTGCACGCTAAAAATCCCTACCTACAGGTAGGTTAGAAATCTAGGCTGGGTCAGCCTTGAGCTTCCATTAGGGAGTCCAGAGCTTAGTGGTGGATCCTGCAGCCTGGCTATTCCAGCTGCCATTCCCATTCCCTTCCCTGCCCTCACATACCGCCATAGTGACACGAGGGGTAGTAATCTTGTAGTGATTAGCACTACGGTGATTTAAAAAATATATATAACAGTACATAACTGTACAGCACAATACAACAACACAAATATGTATTGGTTAAAATAGGACACTTTCGTCCTTGCCTGGTCACTAGATCGCCGCCATATGTGCCTATCAGAGGATACTGTAATAACAACGCGCAAAAACCATTATGGAATCGAAGCTCACCTTTATTCGACTTTTTTTGGGTATGTTTGCTATCGAACACCCCCCGTTCCGAACGTGCAAAAATGCGTCACACCGGAGCCGATCTCGTGTCAAATTTTGCAGAAAGGTGAGACGCGCCGAGCGCGAGAAAAAAAAAGAACGCAGATTTGAGTCCGCGCGCCGCGCTGCGTCGCGCCTAGGCGAATTCGCCGCCGACGCCGCCGCTGCCGCCGCCGGCTCATCTCCAGCGCCGCATTCCCGAGCTTTCGCACGTCGCACGGAACGTGATGTCGCGCGGGGCCGTCGCACCGTTCTCTATCGCGCCGACCGGAATATAAAGAACGCCGATCACGCGCCCCCGATCTGCCAATTGGAGAAAACCTTTTGCACCTTCCAACCAGTTATTCGTCTCCCCTCGGCATTCAACCCACTCTTTGTTACCCCCACCCCATCCCCTATCACCTCAGCAATCCCCCTATCTTCGTAGCACCACCCCCTATCTCCTCGGCACCTCCTCTTTCATAACAGTAATATTCTTCGCTTCGAGATCAACCACGAGCGAACTAGATCTAGTAATCTCCTGCTCTTAGAAAAGGGAAAAAATAGTGGATTCGTTTCAAAGGAGTAATACCCCTGTCGATGCCACTTTATCCTCGAGCGTGCTCGAGATAGTTGAATTGAGATTGCGATTGAGGCACATCTCGAAGATGGCGGGGATACAGAATCGCGTAACCGAAAGATGAAGGCACCCTCCTATCTTTGCAGCACATTTGAAATTCTCTATCACATTTGAGAAGAGTGTGTGTCATTTGAGGACGAAGGTATGGGGAACAGTATGGGTTGCCTATTACATACCAACTAACCAAGGTGTAAGCGCACATAGCGAAGGCATAATGCTTGAGTAGGGTATGCTTGGCTATGTCGACAGGGGTATACAGAACCTGCGTCAAACTTAAAATATGAGAAAATGAACGCATTTTGTCTCTTACGAACAATATATTGGCAATCCAATCCAATTACGATTAAATAAGTTTCCCGTTTTTTTTTTTTTTTTTTTTTTTCAAATGATTTGTCAATTTACAATTACTTAAGTAATATTTTAGAAATATTTGAAATATTTGATCATTTGATCAAATATTTGATAATTTTCAAAAGAGCTAAGATATTTGAAAAACAACTGTTAAATAATAAAATGAAATTCTCTCCTTTTTATTCCTATCAACTATTGCCGAGTCCATTACGTGACAGTACGGCGTAACAGCAAAACTAGCTTTAAGTTAACGTCTAACGTACACCTTTCCGAAGCTATCTTTCGCAACAGTAGAAACACGCGAAATTGCCATTCAACAATTCGCCTGAAGTCTACGAAGAGCCCAACCGAGACAGAAACATAATAATTATGTAAGCAATTTGATTACTGCGCCGTGGAATTGGATCCACGCTAGCTTACCAGCCCACTCTCCAATACGAACGCGAAAACGTGATAGCGAAATATAAATCTTCCGATGTGCCAGGCCTCATTGGACGTTTCTCTGAAATAACAAGTCTTTACCACGTACATGTAAGGACGGTTAAACTCACTTGGCTAGGATGGCAAGTTTGCATAAAAAAATTCCAGGATGCAAGTTCAAAAGGAGTCATGGTCTCGTTTGTGTACGAACTTTGCATTTTGTTAAATCCTATGTAAAAGACGTTGCAATAAATAATTATTTACAAATAGTTGATTATGTTTGGCAAAAGAAAATTCAAATATCAACTACTACAGCCTAGGACCTTAGCGATTGAATTAAAAATGACTTGATTCTGAGAAGAAAGGTGGCAGCTAGAATAGCCATACTGCAGGATCCACCCCTAAGCTCTGGACTCCCTAATGTAAGCTCAGGGGCCACTCTACTGGCGTCAGCCAGTACCCCAGGCTAACGAATGAACGAAAGGCTGCGCCGGGAATCAAACCCGGGACCGTCGGCTTCGTAGAATGTCGCCATACCCACTGAGCCATCGGCTTCAATTCTCTCAATCTAATTTAAGTTGGAAATGGACAATTTTACTACCATGCAACGAATCCGTTCATTTCTCTTAGGAGACCTCTAACTGTGACACACTGAGGGGATAGTCCAGAATATTATTTCGTCCACATGGTCACCCTAATCTTCGTTGCACCTAAATGTAGGTTGTCTGCATGTAGGCTAACTCCCCAAATAGTAGTCATCATCATTATGATCATCGTTACACATGAAAAAAATAGTTCGTCTCGCATTAAGGAAGTGGGTAATGAGTCGCCATTTCTTTCCCTTCTCTCCCCGCGCTTCATCACTTTTTCTTTCTTTCATATTGGTTTGGCGTCATAATTATTTTACGACCGTACATATTTATTGTAAAAGGGGGCCGATGGGTAAGGTGAGATGACAATCACAAAAATACAAACACATCTCTCAGCTATTTCAATATACGAAGTTTCATGTTCTGGAATCTAATTCTGAAGGTACGAGCTCCGAATATTTGAGTACGTGACATGGGAATCAGGATAATAGTATTCGTGCACTATTTTCATCAGGCGTACACCCTAACTTTTGTACGTACCGATGGCTCAGTGGGTATGGCGACATCATACGAAGCCGACGGTCTCGGGTTCGATTCCCGGCGCAGGCTTTCGTTTATTCGGTAGCCTGGGGTACTGGCGTCACCCCTGAGCTTCCAATAGGGAGTCCAGAGCTTAGGGTTGGATCCTGCAGTTTGGCTACCAGCTGCCATCGTTCTTTCCTTCCCTTCCCTGCCCCTCACATATCTCCACAGATACACGAGGGTGCAGTAATCCTGTGGTGCTACGGTGATTTAAAAAAAACTGTGGCTAAAACATTTAACGACACGATTCAACATTATTCAGATATTTAAATGATCCATCGGTGGTAAAAACTTCACCGATATGTTGTGTACTGTGTGGCGTAGTGTCAAGGTGGTCAAGGTGACCCAAAGAATTTCTCGAGGGAGAGAAATTAATACAGTTTCCTTCCGAATAGATGAAAAAAATCGGGCGAGAAAAATTCGTCCCTTCCTTCGGAATGGAAGTAGAACCGTGAATCCCGTGCCGGTACGTTGTCAGGTACACGTTCAAGTTCCTTTTCTAGGTCAGAACCTATCATAGGCAAAATTCCAAATTACCAGGTCACCCACTGGGGGGCTGGCAAGCGTCTTTAACAAATAGAACAAATAAACATCCAGACCCATATTTAGCACAAATTGGCATAATGCCTCGGCGCGGCAATTACCCCATCTACAAGTAAATCTAAAATCTAAAGCAGTGCGATCCGTGCCTGTACGTCGTCAGGTACACGTTAAAATTCCCTACATAGGTTACAGGCCTAGACTAGGCAAAATTGCCAGGTCGCCCCTGGGGTGTGAGTTACGAGACTAAAACTTCGGTACTCTCCTTAACCTTCCAAAAATAAAAATAAAAACTTCTTGACTATTAGCTAATGCACCAAGACAATGACAAACAACACGAAACCACCAGCAACCAGGAAGGGAATGTTGTCTGAATGCCTTTCCATCGAGCGCCACCTAGCGACGGCCAAAAGGAATTCGGTAACCGCCTCCTCCTATAATAATATTACTACCTAACGGTAGTGGCAGTAGGGAGAGGCGCGCGCGCGCACACACACGCATGCCCGACATTATTTAGCGGCGGTTTCGACGCGGTTTCTTCGGCAGCCGTATCGCCCCGGTGGCGGGTTCTTGCCTCTACGGTGCTAACAAATGGGATGCAATCATTCACAGGTGATGATCACGGCCGTGTAGACGCGTGGCGATGTGATGGAAGGGATGGGAGGGGGGGGGGCGCGCCAGGAGACGGGGAATGTGAGAGGTGACGTAGGAACTGGCTCGAGTCATTGCTGGAGCGTGTTTTATTAGGTCAGCGCCGGCGCGTGTTTTTTGGGGGCCTGGGTTGAAAAAGAAATTGGGTCTTAACCATTCCTTTTTCTTTAGATTTGCGGGTTGGTCGATAGTAAAGAAAAAAATTAAAGTCATTAAAAATATATATGAATAGAAATTATTTTATGTATTACATATATTTTTTTGGGGGGGGGGGTTATTTTGGCCCAGACTAAAATACATAAAGCTAAATTGGATATTGTTATTCAATTTTGCTTCAATAATTCCCATTTTCGGTGAAACGCATCTAACGCTTTAGAAATGTCAATTTTTCTCCTATTACATTACATTTCTTTTTAAATCTCGATAGATTATATTCAAATAATAGAGGACCCGAGGGGCAGATGGCTCATGGTATGTTTTACCCCTACACCGGCCCCGTACACCATGGTACGACGAGAGGCACTGTGGGTGAGAAGTGGGTGATGTCGGAAGAAACGAAAAAAAAAAGACGAGTGAACATCAACAGCAACAAGAAGAAAATCCAATTTAATCTTTGGAGCATTAAGACAAAGTCAGCGGAAGAAAGAGAGGGAGAGCGAGGTGCTCTTGTCTTGTAGAATAGAGGTGGTGGGGAGGCAGGGGGGAGGGGGAAGCAGGAAAGGGGGTGGTTGGTGGTAAGCGGGGGTGTGGATAAATAGGCAGAAACGCGGAAGAACGATGTGCCGAGTAAACTAGGTGTGAAAAGGCAGCGAGGAAAAAAAAAACGCGAGGCCAATTTTGCGGGTTGGTCGATTTTGAAGAAATTTATAGTAGGAGTCTTTCGTACAGTCGAACGACTGTACGGCGAAGGCCACAAACATATTGTTACAGGATAACGACAACATATGACTGTTTGTGTTTAAGAAGGACCACGATAGCAAAAAAGCACACCTACGTACCTACGGACCGGATGGTCCAGGGTTCGATTCCCGGCGCAATCTCTCATTTATTCGGCGAGCCTGGGGTACTGGCGTCACCCTGTGGGGTCCAGAGCATAGGGGAGGATCCCCGGCATCCTGGCTATACCAGCTGACATTCCCCTTCCCTGCCCCTCACATATCGCGGTACTAATCCTGTAGTGATTAGCCCTACAGTGATTAAAAAAATAACATTCGCGCCTTTCTGCAGCACTTCAGTTCGACACACTAAAACATTAGAATATTGTGTATGGCATCGCCTCAAACGTTCTACCTTTGCGTATATGCAAACCAAAGGACACCAAATAAATTAAAATCCTCACCCCTCTAAGAAATGTATTGAAATTAGAGAGCTATTAATTTGATAAGAGCATTTTTTTTTTAATTACTGTACATGTGAATGCAACTTATATTTTTTTCCCTAGCTTATTTCCAATCTATTCATATTTTAGGATCTTCACGTTTACATAATACTACAATAAAAACAATATTTAGAGATATTTCTTTTTCAGAAACGTTAGCAGAAAATGGAAAAAAAGAACGTTCCTTAAACGTGAACAATTCGGGATTCGATCGTTTCCATTCCTCTCTCCGGAGCTTCGGTCGCTCGCGAGTTCACCAAACACAAAAATGCAATTGAAGAAACAAGGATCTCTGAAAACAAAATTAAGGTTTCGGGAAAAGGTCGAGCAAAATATAATAACTTATTTGTGACCTCCTTTTTTATTTTGTTAGCGAATCTCGTTGCACCAGAGAACATTGTCCTCTCCCCACTTACACATTGAACGTAGAGCAAGAATTCAAACTACTAGGTGTTCTCATTGTAGCGTTGCAAACAGGAACATTATGGCGTAAATTTGACACGTATAATGCCAGAGAGAAGAGAGGTAAGGCCGGGCAAGTCACTCACTGTCACTCCAACTCATTTTCAATTCATTTAGGAAATGCAGCCAAAGATAAAAATATTACAAATTATACAAAATCACGAAAACTTGAAGGTAATATGTCCTGCGAGTAAATCTAGCTTCATTTAATATGCAGATTTGATGTATTACAACAAAACATCTAAGTGAGATTTCGTAAGGCGAACGATAATGCATTGTTGCCCCGTGTAGGTAGGCACAGAGTGTCCATAGCGCATTAAAACGCTATGAGCACAGAAGCAATGCAGAGAAGCGTGAAACCTGGGTGTGGTGTAGCACAAAGCGAGGGCGCGCGCATTTCTAACCGTGTTGAATCATGATGCGAAAACTACGTTGGGCGTTTTGATGAATGAATTAAATTTGCTTACTCTTCATAACGTCCATAGTTCCCCCTAAATTACTATTCACAAAATTATATGCAATGCATTTGAAAATGCGAATGACCAATGGAACAATGTATTCGCGAATAATAATGTGAACTTCAACAAAATCAAAAACAGTATTATTTTCTATTTAAAAAATTTAATATTTTTTACCTTTAATTTGAAAGTTGCATACCTTAAAAATGTGAGCTAATCTTTCGATTTAAAAATCAAAATTTAAGATTTAGTTTGTCAGTCAAGATAAAGGCTAAGCTGGTGTTGGAAATATAAAATAATTGACAACTTTCAGGTTACAGTAGAAGAAAAAATTCAACCGCCTTGAAGCAAAAAAATATAAAATACTATTATTAAAAACGAGATTGCCTTCAGAAAAAAAAAAAGAGGATTTATTTATCTTTGAACGTTGTTTACCGACGGAAAAAAACGGGTCCAACTGTCAACGCCAAGACAGAAGCCGGAGAACTACAATTACATTTCGGTCTTTTCTTTCGGATATAATTTGTCATACTGCTGCGTTCGTTAGTGTTGACACGGCCGTTACAACCAGTTCGGAGCTAACTTAAATCTAAAGACGGCAGCGCCACTAGCGGGGAATGAAATCGCACGTGTGGTGATCGATTTTCAAACCGTGGCGCTACTATACACTAAACAAAATAATTATCTCGTAAAAAACAGGTCAGGTCGTATAAAAATTGGTTGATAATGCCCAAATTAATTTAAATTTAAACAATTCTGTGTCGTTCTCCAAATCATTTCTTAGTAGATATGATCGTCTCGAAATTACAGCGAAAATAAGGATCTAACAAATGGTAATCATTTTACCGTTCCTTAAGAAAGAAGAGCACGAATGTTGGCCGGCGAGATAAGGCAGCATACGGCTAACGGCTATCGGCAAACGGGTGCTGACTTCGCCGGTTCACGAGAGCTGTTAACACGTTCGAAAATTGTCAAAAGTAATCTAGAGTTTGAGGTACATGATCCCGTCCGTGTTCGAAATTCGGCGCGGGGGAGGGGGTGAACCCGGACGAGCCACCAGTCCGGTGTCAAACTAATAAGAGACCCCGGCGCGGCATAAAATCATACGTCGCGGCTTACTGCTCGCTCCTTTTGCTTTAATTACGCGACAAAGACAACTGCCATGCGCCAGTCGTACATGTGCTCGTATCTAGGAAACCTCTCTATAAGGTGGGTCCAGACTCGTATGAAGTCCGCGTATCATGATCGCGATCTTTATACAGATGAGCAACTAGAGAATATCTGGTTTATATCGTTTTAGCGCATCTTTAATTTTCCAGTATTGGCTTGCGAAGAATTAAACTGGGGTTAATGTGGTTGCTCAAACACGTTTGTTCATCAAAATTCCCAGCCTTAAGCACATGTGCAAAGTACAAAAGTAAATAAAGTAATGCAATGTTGATATTTATCAATTATATTTTTTTATTTTTTTACTGAGAAGTTCCAGGACTTACTTTCGACCACTCTGCCTCCATATTCGCAGTATAAATATAACAAAAACTTATAAAGGATCGTGCCGACTGATTGTTGGAAGGGGAGGGACACGGATTTGATACGGATGTTTGGTTAAAAAATCGATACAGAACTGTGATCTGATACGCGGATTTGATACTAGTCTGGACCCACCTACATACGTATATTCTACCGATTGGGCGGGCGTCTGGAACTGTCGTCTGCCCGTCTACGGGACTAGCTGTAAAGCCGGGGATTAAGTTACAGAAATTTGTTGTCGGTCATAAATGGCTTCGTTAAGTTTGGCAGACGGAGAGGGCGCGAGATGGCTTGATGGGGGAGGAAGAGGAAGGATGAGCGGCAGTCGATCTTAGCGTGTGTTGGCCTCGAAACGAGGCGTCAGCATTTACGATTGCGTAACTCGGGTATAGAAGTAACAGTTTCTCGTTTTACGCGGAGATCATTCTAAATTACAAAAATCAGCGTCATGCAACACAATCCGCTTAGCTTTCTGCAAACGTAAAGTAAAGGCATTTTCTTTTTACATTATAGAATATCAATCACTGTATTTGAAATTAAAGCAAAAGTGCACTGCAAGATATTTTATTTTTATTTTTTATTGACAATTGACTTGTCTAAAAGCAGGCAGCACTTTTGCAGACCTCATTTGAATATTGCTACTATCATGAAGTTACAGCATGGCTATTGCGCCACAGAGGCGTTGCAGATGCGCATTCAGTATTTTGAGCGCACAAGAATATGTTCACTTAAAATGGCGGTAACTATGTTTTATTTTAATAAATAATTATCAGGAATGGAAGTTAAAAGTGTCCTACTACCGGGCTTTAAATCACTGATTTTATTTACGTTTAATCAATTTTTCTCAATGAAAGAAACAGTTTGAGTTCATTTAGGCTTGATCGAGCTGCGAGGCAATTCATCAACATTGAACGTGAAAATCCCGTTTCTTCCCATTTCGGCAATCAGAAGAACAAGTAGAAGATATAGACCAACAGGGAAGTAGTCACATCCCAGAAGCTGGAAGAAAAAAAATCTATCTTCTAGGCACAATGAATTCCACGACCATATCAATCACGCCAGAGCATTGTAAAAACAGATTTGAGAGAGAGACTACCAAATATCCGTATTCTCTCGAGACTGGGGTTGGGGATCGAACTCTGGCACCATTTGAAATCAAAATCGAGTCGCCTAAAGTGCGGGGTCTCGACGGAGCGGCGTGTTCCCGCGTCTCGGGGGAACAGGAAACAGATCGGGAAAAAGAAAAGCGAGAGACTCTCGAGGACCCGCATCAGGACCAACCGATTGGTCAAGCGAGAGAGTTATAGAGTGAGAGGGAACGGTCGATAGAGGTCATGGTTCGATACGATTACGAATCGGCGAGATGAAAATGCAAAGAGACTGATAAACTACTGTGCCGGCAGGGAGACGTAGGGTACGCGCGACCTCCTGAATCCCAGTGTCCACCTATATGAACGCGATCCATTAGTGAGCGTCTACGGAAGAAAATAAGGATCCCCCCCTACTTGAGAGTAGGGGGGGATCCTTATTTTCTTCCGTAGAAAAAAATCACAATCCGATGAATGGTTTATTTGGATAAAAAAAATCGATATTAGAAATCGCATTACAAATAGGGAAAATAAAACTCATTCTAATTTTGGTGCCGGGAACTACTTCTTTCTTCGTGTAACTTTTAAAACAAGTCAACAAATCTATGCAGGAAGAAATCCAATTAGATTCCTCTTTACCGTAGAAGCCATATTGATAATGCAGCGTCAATCCTACTTTGGACATGCGATGCTAAATGGCAGGGAAAAAAACGAGAAAGACCATGCTCAAATATTCTGTGATTTTTTTTGTTGTTGTTATTCAGATGTAGCCCTATTAGGGCTCGGGTCTTACAGTGAGGGGAACAATTTCACCAGTACTCTGTGATTGAATGGAATTGATGGAATCGAACCCTGGACCAGCAGTCGGTTGCAATGCCGACTGGGCCAGTGAGGAGAACAATTTCACCAGTACTCTGTGATTGAATAAATAAGAGCCTGCGTATGGAATCGAACGCTGGACCAGCAGTCGGTTGCAATGCCGACTGGGCTGCACGGATCGGGGATAAATTGTGTCGATCGGCAACATCTGCAAGTTTTCTTTTATGCGGTCACCAGGGGTCGAATATAACTTTACGGTACTTTACAGGTTCATCAAAACATTCGAGCCCAATTTGAAGAAAAGTATTGCTCATCTAATTTTTTTATAAATCCTTAATGTATTCGTTGGTTCTCACTTGTCTGTTTATGAACGGGTCTCAGGAGGATATATCAAGAAAAAGAAGGAAAAATGTAAATGGACGGTTGAGCGTGGGGGTGGGTTAGCAGCGGGCGAATAATAGTCGGGCGGGCGCATATGTTTCCTCCGACGGCGTGCAGAAGGAGAGAGAGAGAGGCAACGCGTGACAGCTATTAACCATAGGCAGTGACGGCAAGACTGAGAAATTGGATTTGAGAGCAAACCGACAGAATCGTATGTTTAGGAGGAGCCTCCGGGGAGCCGCGGTGATAGCGCCGGCCGAGGGCAGCGAGAACAGGGCGGGAAGGGGGGGGGGACCCCGGATATTTTTACAACTGAATTCACCATGAGGGCTGTGGCCCCGGACGTACAATTTTAATAAGCCACCGTCATTTTTACGTCAGCATTTTTTTTTATATTTGTGTAAAATGGTCGGGTTCTTTTCAAACGCACAAGATGGCTGGACTGTATAAAGAGGGAACCCAAGATTTCACTCCGGAAGTTGCAAAGCAAGTCATCGAACCGGCCAAGTTGGAGAGCACTTGTTTATGGCGTCACCAGGAATCGGATACGACTCGATAGATCATAACAACAACAACCTATTGGATTGCAGCCCCAAAGGCATAATTTAAACGAACCCGTCGTTTTGCTTCGAACTTTCAATTAATATTATTTTAGAATTTTTCCCCTTTTAGAAATTAGGGATTAACGAAATTTTATTTTTCAACCAAATATTGCCAAGTTTATTAAATGAGCCGAGTTTGATTTCCGGTGCAAAATATCGTTTATTCGAGCCCGGGTAACTGGCGAACGAGTGGCCGTCATTTGCGATAGTGAAGAACCTAATTTTTCGCACCAATTAATTTGTAGAGCATATTTTTTTTAATCAAAGCTTTCACTCGTATCTTTAAGATAAAAGAGTGTAAAGCTACCTATATTAACAACCTCCATATATAATTAAAGATTAGCGTCATCGACTGACCATTGAATCACCAACAACACAAGTTCAAATGCTTCACAAATCTAGCGTATGCATTTGTAGATACAAATGCATACGATAGATTTGTGAAGCATTTGTTTTGTATTTCATTTGTTTTGTTTTCAATAGGTATGGCAACATCCTACAAAGCGAACGGTCCCGTGTTCGATTCCCGGCGCAGGCTTTCGTTTATTCGTTAGCCTGGTCTACTAGCGTCACCCCTGAGCTTCCATTAGGGAGTCCAGAGCTTAGGGGTGGATCCTGCAGCTCGGCTATACCAGCTGCCATTCCCCATCCCTTCCCTTCCCTGCCCCTCGCACATCTCCATAGAGACATAAGGGTGCAGTAAACCTGTAGTGCACTAGGCACTACGGTGACAAAATAAAAATAACATCCTCATTAGTCGATTAATTTGTTACAAATAAGAACGTGATATAGTGACCCATTTTTTTATCTTAGCCCAGGGTGCGTTTATTTCGCATGAAAGTCCCGGGCGCAGGGACTGCTGCTACAGGATGCATCGAATGACATTGCGAAATGGGAGAATGCAGGTGGGTGTGAATGAGGAAACGGAAAGGTTGGGCATGACACGTGAAGTGCGGGTGGGGGGAGACACGGAAGAATAATAAACGGAAATCTCTGTCACGCTGGCGGTGCGAACGCCCGTCACCCTATCTTGTCGATCGCATTTATATATATCTAACCGGAATACATAAACCTTCCCCCACACTGTTTTATTTTTAACTGCAATTACGCGGCTAACCCAAGCGCGGCCGAATAATATATGAGAAAGTAGGTGCGCGCGTGAGATAGTGGCTACCGATGGCGCCCCCTAGGGGCACGCGGAGACATTCGCATTCACATCCACAGTCTTCCGCACGACCAAAAAGGAAACTGAAATGGTTCGATTTTCAAACCGTATTGAATAACGCATTTTTAAAGAATGAGAAATTATGAAAGTGACGGTGAGAGGACATTCCTACAAATCGAAATGACTTACAAATCGAGATGATTTGCGTTGCGATAACATATGGGTTGAATAGAAAATTCAGTAATTTTTACGTTTAAATTCTTCGGACAAAATTTGCATTCCTTAATTTAAAACATTTTATTGAACAAACTTAACAAACCTCTAATGTTATTTTTTAAACATGATTTGAAATTAAAGATGGATATTATTTACGGTTTTGTATTCAAATAAATTTAATATAAATTGTTTTCAGATTCATCGAATTATTTCATTTATTGCCTGAAATTGAGAAATTTATCGATCAATACCACATCGACAAACCTATCGATAACTCTACTAATAAACCTATCGATAAATCGGCCAACAAATAGGAATTAAAAAGAAAATAAGGATATTATTGACAATTTTGTATTCTAATAAATTTAAGAGAAACTTTTTTCTGATTCATCCATATTTTTCATTTATTGCATGAAATCGATAACCCTTAAACACTTTTAAAATTATTATTTAAAAGAATGGTAATAAATTCCTACACTAAAACTCTTGTTCCTTAGTTCGAGAAGAAAAAATGCATCGCATCACTGCCTTTAATATTAACGCTTCGAATAAACCTTATCGAAATTCCAGAAACAACCACTATTCTCCCTATTTGCGAAAACCTAATTCCGATTGCGCGATTTAGGCCTACGTCAGAAAGAGGGGGACGTCGTGCACGGTTTTACGCATTTCTAGTATTGTCTAGTATTGTCGGTCTGTTCATCAGACAAGAGCCGTATCTCGCCGTCTCTCTTCCCCGTTCACGTTCGTTCATTCCTGTCCGAACCGCTTCCAATAACTTTCAGATTGATTTCGCTCGGTTACGCCGATAGCAGGAATCATACACTCTTCCGTTTAGATCCTGCTCGAGTGCCTCCACTGACACGCCGCAGTCATGTGGTGGTTCTGCGCCGTTAGCAAAAAAAAAATACAAAAAAAAACACACGAGAAGAGAGAAAGACACGCGATAAATTTAACGAAAAATAGCTGGCGCGGACGTAACCGATTAATGGTTCTAAAGCGCGGGCGACAGTCTCTCGGTTGATACCGCCGCGATTAACTTGCGCCGGAGAGAGAACTTCGGCGAATCGACCGTTCGCTAGTCCATTTACCAACATAATCGTCCGACATCGTCGTCGACGTAACGACAACGCGACGACATACACATAAAAAATAGAAAATAAATTGCGACGAGAGACTGGTTATTGACCGGGGACATCACATTATAAAAGTGTTTATTTTTTGACAGGCGCCGAAATTGGATGAGCCCGGTGTCTTTCCAACAAAGTAGCGACAATAAAGAAATTGGGTGATTGAAATTAGCCCTACGGTTACTACTTGCGAAACCTTTTTTTTTCTCCTTTTCTCTGTTCAGTGAATTTTTGCATCCGATTAAAATGTCATCTCAGACTTCATAAAGTACTCGTTTATTTTTATTTTTATGCAGCCCTATCTAGGAATGCAAAGTTCCGTTTTGTCATATAAAATTAAGCATTATTTCACCAGAAAAAAATTACTTAATAAATGAACAGTTGACATTTGGAACAGAAATTAGTTATGAATATTTTGTATTACTATTTCTGATAACTATAGGAAATCCTGTATCCCTTGTGTCGCTACCCCGGAATCTAGTAAACAGAAATCCGCCCCGGGGAATAGAACCCATAACTGCCGAACCGCAGCTGGCTACAATGGCAACTGGGCTACGACGAGTCTCACTACTTTCCCAAAATATTTAAATCACTACTTTAACTAAATGCTTAATAAAACTATTTACTTGGTGGCTTGAAAAATGCACAAGGCTCTTTCATCAAATCTCGTATTTTTAAATTACTTAATTTACGATTCAACAAACAGGTTTTCCTCCAGCCTCATTTCTAATTTTTTCCCGCATGGGTCTGTTTTGAATTCCCAAAGATTAACAAAGTACTATTAGTATTGAACATTCTGAACATGCATTACGATTCGACATGTACTCTTAAGAAGATACAGCCATGTACAGTAGTGGATTGACGTCATTCTCGCAAAACGCGGGAGATACATCGTTGACATCCACTAGCGCAACACACACTCTAGCGAGTCAATTTATGATAATTCTGATAGGTTTTTCGTCGCTCCCGCGTCGCCAATATATATCTCGCCGCTCCACGCGCAAACTTTTCCACCGGCTGCCACCCCCACCCTTCCACCCACCACCCCCCTCTCCTCTCCCACTGCTTCGCCAGCTCTCAAGCACCCGTTATCGCTAATAACGGGGACGCTGAAACCAAAAAACTAACGATGCAAACAGAGAAACACGATAGAGATAGGGCCCAGCGAAATGTGCCGAGCGTTTAACCAGAAAATTACTTTCGCTCAACCTTCTGAAACCATCTTCCCGTGTTGTACCACCATTTCGCCCACTTCCCTCCCCATTCACCCACACCATTAAATTCTGCTTACACTATCTCAAAAGGCCGGGCGATAGTCCAAATTAATCGATATTGACAAATTGGGCAACCAACAACTTTAGTTAAAGTCATCGATGTTGCTTTGCAATTATAATATAAATAGAGAAAATGTATCGGAGGTATAGCGAATAGACCGTGAATGTGATCTCGGGTTCGATTCCCGGAAAAAAACTACCAAATTTTTCGGGCCACAAAAATTCGTACCTTTATTTTGTATGGAGGTAAATTGTTGGGATCTTCGTTTCAGTGATGACGTTCATTAATTGTTAATAAATTGGGTCTAAACATGAGACAATCGATAATTTCGCTACTATCGCTCGTCCTTAGCACCCTCTCCACTTTTAACTCTTCACGCGTTGTTACTCTTTTTTTTTTCCCCTCTCCACATTCTTGTTTCTCGTTTGACGCTAAAACTTTAATGCTACTAAATGGCATCGAAAGATAAGAAGCGCATTGCATAGGAGTAGTGTACGTGGACAGGAAAGGAGGGTGATGTAGAATGGGATGGCATCGGAGAAAGAGGTGAGATGAGAGAGGGGTGGAGAAGGGGCGCTGGAACCCCTTGAATTGTGTTATATTTCGGTAGCACAAAGCAGCTGGAAATTTACTGCGTGACAGGAATTTATAATAAATTTCAGGCGCGAGTGTTGGCGCTCCGGGTTGCGCAGAAACAAATCAATCCACAAGAATTAAAAGACGGTTTAGACTCCGAGGTGAAACAGTACAAGTGTTGCCCTTTACCTGGTATATCACTTTTTTAATAAAATAAACTTCCTTCACTATAGTGACAATCACTACAAGAGATTCTGTACCCCTCATGTTACTTAGGCAATATGTGAAGGTGACATTTTCACCCGTACCCCGGGAGTACACCGCTCATTTTATCTCGGTTAACGAATTTTTCATCTTCGTATATTTTTATAATTAAAATATCAGACAAGATATTTTACAACAATTTTGCTAAATTTTACAACCGCATATCGTTGTCAAAATTTAAGGTAAATTATTACATTTAAAAAGCAAATTTAAAAAATATTAAATCATCAAACCAAAACAATTTTTCCCTTTATAATTTTTTATTTGTTCCTGACTGTAGTGAATATCATTACAGGATATTATGTGCCTCTCGTGTCGCTGTGGCAATATGTAAGGGGTACATTTTCACCTCTGCTAAATACAAATAAACTGTTCCAAAATATATTTAATAAATTTATGGTAACTATCAGAACTTTTTTATGATAACTATCAGTTGTAATTATTTTTAGAAAGATGCAAATGTTTGTAATACAGATCCCTATTTTTATGCCAACTTGTGGGTTGATTCGTTACTGTCCAACTAAATTCGGTTTGTATCGTTCGTCATAAAAACGTGAGTAGGTGAGGATGATCTCCAGCGAGAATACAAAGTACGGCAATCGCCGCGAGCTAACCAATAGAGCCTATATAACTTGCATGAAGACCATTTTGATTTATGCTCGAGCGCAGAATTTAAAGCTTGGCTTAGCTGGAAAGGTCGCTTCCGGTTGTTCGCCGGTCGAATGACACCGGAAACACGGCAACGCCCTCGGGCGGGATAGATGGACAACTAAATTATTCAAATTACACACACCGCTTTCAATACGCTTAAGATTGCCATTATACAGGTCTTGTCTGCATTTTTTAAAGTAATTTTTCGAAATATTTCGCCTCAAACTTATAAATACGGCAGACATTCTGAGAATATTTTAAGAAACTGGAAAGTTTCGCCAGTTTTATGATACTGTCTCGGTCACCACTAAATGTCACACTCGGTTGGAATTTATGGTTCCGAATCAGAATTCCAAGTTTACTGTCTGGAGTAGAAAAATTAATTCTGATTTGTCGGTAGATAAATCAACTCGAGACCGAACTTGACAACTTTATTGGTCTGTGGAAAGTACTGAAATAAAGACTACTGATCAAAGTTTTCCCTAGAAGTAGTGAAAACATTGCCATATCTTCATATACGACTAGTACAAAAAATATACATGTAATAAAGTTTCTCCAACTTTTGGCAAGTCTCAAATATTTATATAAGTAATGCAGCACAACGTCACAATTTATATTTTAAATTTTTCAAATAATATAGCATATGTGAAAGCTGCGTGTGTGTAAAAGCCGAAGGAGACCATTTCCAAAATAAAATAAAAAGACAAAGATGTTTGTACATGTACATTGTACAAAAAAAAAACAAATCGGTACAATATTAACGCCATTTGTAGGGGCTGTTTTTTTATGAACAACCCTCTAAATTGTCCACAATCGCAAAAAAATGCAGGAGAGAACAGACATTGTAATCGTAGAAAACTTCAACCTTACCAGCGCTTCTAGTGCGCCCAGCGTTAGGCTGCGCTGCATAGCACCGAAGCATTTCAATTTGCCTCTGCTCGGGCGGAGCTTTTCATAGCGGGCGTTAAAGCGTAATACAGGGTGGCATGAAAGTATTCAGCGCATCAGGTCTGTGTTGAATTTGCAATTTTTTTATTAAAATTATGGCTGAACTACACGACCAGGGAACGAACAACCAGAAAATACGGCTATCGGACGTGTACGGTGTAGCGGAACGCGCGC
>JAUJYS010000591.1:0-21974 GCA_033995665.1 Melogona broelemanni
TCCCTGCCCCTCACATATCTCCATAGAGACACGAGGGTGCAGTATTCCTGTAGTGCACTAGGCGCTCGGTGAAATAACAAAAAAATATATATATATATATCTGAGTCAATCACACATACGTGTGATCCGTGATGTAACAAACTTAACTGCGGTCTCCTTCATTGGAAAAGCGTGGTCATGGAGCATATTTTTATTTGACTAGATAGTTTCTAAGTTTTAAATTTTTTTTGGTAATTGGCCAAATTTTGTGTGCTTTGAATCTGAGTTATAAGTAAAGTGTTTTGAATCTGCATCGAAGAGATTGTTTTTCGTTTTCGCTATGCAGCCTCGTAACAATTTTTGTAATGACCCTACGATTTTCTCGCAGAATGTCAAACGCGGCAAGTTCAGTTTCGAGCTGCGCATGCAGGAGGGTCACAAGTCGTACGCCTTGGCTGCCGAGAGCGAGGCCGAATTGGAGGACTGGCTGGCCAAGCTCATGCAGGTGGTTCACAATAGCAAACTGGAGGAAAACAACAGCAAAGTCATCATCAGCGACTTCAAAGGTAACGACATGTGTAAAATAAAATAAAAGGATAAAAATAAGGGCAATTAATACCAGAAATTGAAGACAATTTCAAATATAAAAATGTATTTCATTTATTAAATTAAACTTTATTGAATCGCACTCTTTTGTTTGTGGGATTGGAAAAATTATAACGTGACTTAAAAAATAGTTTTGTTATTCAAGTGCGCCAGACTGGGCCATTGCATATTTTATCAATAGGATGCCATGTGGCTAATATATTTCTGGTTTCATTTATTTTCTATAGAATCGCCTTGTACCACGCCCGACCGCCTGGGTACGCTCAAGGGCCTGGAGCACAGCCGCAATCCAGAGCTCATCAAATTCGCCAAGGAGACGGACCACTCGATCGCCGCCAGTCGCAAGGACAATCGCCACAACGTTTTCGCCGTCTACCCGGAGTTAACGGTCAGTACATGCACGGTGGAATAGTGCAGCTTCTTCGCGAAGCTCGGTTGTTACCGTGCTTCGGTTTTGTGTGTCTTGATTAGATGTCAATGTTGAGTAAATCTGAAAGCAATTTTCCCTCTGTGTGACACATGTGTGTAGAAAATTCCCGAAACTGTGATGGAAGTGGATGAGCTGGAAGCCGAGCCGTATCGCGAACAATTCGGAACGAGAATCATTGTTCGATGTGAGAGTGTCAAATTTGAGCTTCAAGTGCCTTCGGAGACCGACAGACGGCAATTGTGTCAGGTAATTGTAATTAATTATTTTTTTATTTCGATAAAAATATTATCATTTTGTTTAAATTTAATTTCGTAATTGTTCATTTCAATTCATTTTAATTTCGTAATTTTTGGCAATTCCTTCGTCGAATTCCAGATCGAGCCGTACACCACGACCATGTCGCTCTATAATGCCAAGACTGGGAAAAAGATTTCCGAGGATTTCCGGTTCGACGTGAACCATCCGACCACGCGCAATGCCTTCGCCGGCCTCCGACAAGAGGCGGACACCGCCCGACAGACCAACGGCTGTGCCGACGCGCCCAGCACCAACGGACCTGGCAACGGCAACGCCAAGAGAAACCTCTCCTCATGTCCGGCTAACCTGGACGGGCTCAGTGACGAGTGGCTGGCCTACCCCAATCAGGTGAGTGAACTTCTCTTCCTGGTTTTGAATCTTATTGTTTATTTTTATTTAAAAAAAAATATTTATTAGGGAATTCCGTGGAACTAGCTGAAAACTGCTATAAAGAAATGCATCACAAACGAAGCGTTAGAGTCGGTATTAAGGGTAGTTCTGTTTACTCTTATTTTTCAGGCAATATTCAACGTGTCGCATCCCGACCCCGAGATCTACCTGGTCATTAGGATAGAGAAGATTCTGCAGGGTTCGATATCGCAGGCGATCGAACCGTACATGAAGGCGTCGCGCAATGCCGACATCCGCGCCAGCATGAAGGTGCAGCGCACCGTCAAATCCTGCTGTCAGAGGTTGGGAATGTATAACATGCCGTTCGCCTGGGCTGCCAAGTAAGTAGTCGACAGGCCAAATGATTTAATCATTAGAAAGGAGATTTTTTTGCAATTTGTGGAGCGCTAAATATGCGACAGCTATTTTTTAACACTCGCAATTTTTATTGTTCTTTTGCAAAGTCACCGTTTTTTTTTTGTACTAACTTCTTAATTCGTTTCTTCCAGGCCAGTTTTTAAACCGTATTCAGGGCAGCTGGATGCCTGTCTCGAGAGTATATTTATTTTCAAGGAGGAAGCGTCTCGACTCTCGGAAGAAGATCTCCTAAAGAGCTTGTCGGAATGGAGAAAGTTAGTTTATTGAACGCTTTCGTTTAGTCTTTTTTTAAATCAAAAACCCTAACTAATAACAATTCAACATTTTTTCAGGTCAGACAAGAAGCACAAGCTTACGCAAATGCCCGGGTCAGTCATGGTCTCCATCGAACCTTTCGAGAAGCTCGTTCCGAGTGAGTTTCATTTCCCCGCTTCAATTCGATTGCATCACGTGATGAGTGGGAAATTGCGTCACTGAACTCTCACGTGTTTTTTTTTCTCGTAGATTGCCTCACCTCCTCTATGGTGCCTATACGTCCGTTTCCTCTGCCGCCCACGCACGCCGTCACCATGGAAATCGACGAGTTCTCCAACGAAGTTCCCAAGGATAGTTTCCCGTTCACTGCCTATCTCAATCATCTCTACGTTTACCCCAAATGCCTCAAGTACGAGACCCAGAAGACTTTCGTCAAGGTAAGCTTGAAAGGCCGCTCGGATTTTTTTTCGCACATTGGCTCTCGTTTTGGATTCGTTTGACCTGTTCCAATGCAATTAATTGTTCAACTGTATTCAATGTATTTTTTATAGGCAAGGAACATTGCCTGCGTTGTTGAATTTCGTGAGAGCGATGGAGCGGATGCCCGTTCACTTCCGGTAATGTACCAATTCCTCTCAATACAATATCAAGTTTTTATTTTGAATTGTGAAATTGAAAATCTGCACCTATTATAAATTATATAATATTTTTGTTCAATAACGGTTAGAAGTCTTGCCTATTTCGATTCGGGTTTCATTTCTGCAGCGATTTCATATTTTTTGGTGAATGTTTTCATATGTTTTAATGTGCGTTGTTTTTTCAGTGTATATACGGGAGACCCGGTGAGGGCATTTACAATTCTAAAGCCATATGTGCCGTTGTGCATCATTCTACAGTGCCAGATTTCTTTGAGGAGGTAGGCTCGTGTCCCAATTATCATCATGTCTATTCTTGCTGGTGGTGTGAACCATGGTCAAAATTCTCAAGCCACTTTTATTTTTTTCCCCGGCGATTGCTCTAGGTGAAAATAGAGTTACCAGCGCAGCTGCACGAGAAGCACCACATCCTTTTTACTTTCCTGCACGTCAGCTGCGAGCTGTCCAAAGGTGCCAAGAAGAAGGACCAGTTGGTCGAGACTCCGGTGGGATTCGCGTGGTTTCCTATTCTGCAAGACGGCAGGTCGGTTTTGGGTGTCTCTGAACTCATACTCGTACATATGGCGCTGTTCGTTCTAAAAGGGCATTTGAAGTGTCTTGAGAGAAATTCTAAGCGGATTGGCACGTTCTCATGCATTTTTTGAAATTATTGATGAAGTTTATAGCAGACTCTACCAGAATCAAAGTAAAAGTGCATGGTTGTCTGTCGTTTTATTGTACTGACATGTATTAACCATCTCGATGGTAAAAGAAAATCAAGAATAAAAATAATACTGGGAGTGGAAATAGATGTGGTAGGAAGTGTTGTTCAGTGTTTCTCGCCTAGATTTCAACGCATTTGCTCATTAATCTGAAGGGGAGCTAGCGTTCACTCCAAATAAACATCCGTATTCGGATAGAGGGATATATTTTATGCGAATCGCTGGAGAATTTTTAAACTGTTGCCGCATTCATTTGAAAATAGGTTGAACGTGGAAGGTCAATCAGTGCCTGTCGCTGCCAATTTGCCGCCCGGTTATCTATCCTGCCGAAATCTTGGATTAGGAAAAGGGGTAATCAAACTTGATATTCTTCTACGTGTGGCATCGTCAAAATTTAGATTTTAGTTTTAGATTTAACGTTTAAATGCGTCTTTCTAATCCAACAGTATAGTGGACCTGACATTCGGTGGGTGGAAGCTCAAAAGCCGCTGTTCAACTTTGACCTGCGCCTTAATTCGACTGTCTATGCAAAGGTGATTTGTGTTCCAGTGTTGCTTACCCTAGTCGAATGTTTTTTGCTGCCAATTTTAATTCGAGAATGTTAATTTATTAAGACAAATGTTTCGTCATTAACAGGATAAACATCTGCACAATTTTTTTGCCCACGTGCAAAAACTTGCGGAAACCAAATCCGGCTGTAGCGACGCCGAAACCTGTAAAAATATAAAAGTAAGTCACCTCCCAAATCTTGTTCTTCGTTGTCTAGAAAAAATGGCATGTGACTGGGTAATCCATTCCAAAATTCCATCGTTTTACCGCCACATATTTATTTTTGATTCGTTTTTTAATCACTGCGATGCTTTGTGTTTGGTATGAATTTTAATTTTCGTTCACCGTTATTAAATTTGACCGAATATATATATTTTTTGCACCGTTAATTCAACCTTTATCCTATTTTAGGTCGCACAACAAATTGCAAAGGCCGTAAAGGTTTTGTATTATTTTTTGTGTTGAGCTTGCCCCTAGCATGGTCACATTTTTTTTTTTTTTTTCTAAACGTCATTTTTACCTTCTCTCCCAGATTCATACGGTCGATCTTTTCTTGCATATTAGAGAGAATGAGTTATTATGCGCGCACGCCAGCACTCTATGGTGTCTGCGTTTTCTGTTTGCGTTTATCCAACAGTTGACTGACGCGTTCAATTTAATCTAGTCCTAAAGCCTTCTAGCTCAACGGGTTGTTGCATTTATGATAAACTACTAAAGTGTTAATAAGGTACTTACAAAGATCCTTCGTTGATCTAATCAATGTTGGTTATAGATTTATTTAGCTGAGTATTTCAGGTGTCTTGTATCTTCATTCTTGGGGCCCAATTTGCCAAATTTAGTGTTTTGCTCGATTTTTTGTGCGATTCGCGGAACGCGTCAATGGTTGGATCGCCCATCTTATATTTATAAAAAAAGATTTACATTAAATTTGGGAATTTCTCTCCTCTGCTAAAATAAAATTCAGACCCGTGGCAGACCACGGAGTGCAATCCGCTGTTGAACTACTCAAGATAGCTATGTGCCCATACTGGGGTAAACCAGATTCAATTGTCTTGCCATCATGCAAACGATCTTTTCTTATTCTCCTACATTCGCATGCGAGTTTTATTTCTGTGCACGTTTTCGTAGAATTTCGATGTGTTCTTCATATCCCGTGGAACCACCAACTCAATTTTTGTGCTTAATTTTACTTTATGTGTTCTTGTTTTATTTTGTTATCTTCACTTTATTTATTTTTTCTTTGGTTGATATTTTGCAAGCAGTTTTTTTTATTTTATCCGAGCACGTCCTTCATGATATTATTTGTGGCACAATTATTATTTTTATAAAAATGGTGGTCATTGAGCGCTATGGTTACTTGGTCAGACAGTGTGGCCAATTATAATGCTCCTGGAATTAATATTGATTGAACCTTCCGCAGGCTATGCACGCCATCGACGTCAGCGCCCTCGTCAACTTCCTCCCCACCATTCTCAACGAGTTGTTCCACCTGCTCGTCAGCACCCTGAGCGAGGAGGTGTCGCTCAACGTCATCAAAGTCATAATTCACATAATCCACACCATCCACGACGTGGGCAAAACCGAAATTCTGCACAGCTACGTTAAGGTATTTACCAATCGTTATTCAAAACGCGATAAACTATATGAAAGACGCTTGACATGTTGTGATTGCATCATGATAACTTGTGGAACAATATTATAGTCGCCCTTGTCTATTACTGAAATACACAGAGTATGTGACGTTGAAAAATTAAAAAGCAAATTTCTATCGATGCATTTCCACGCAGTTTGTATTCAACACCGACAGTCTCGATGGCAATGCCAAGACGACGCTGCACGAGGAATTGACCAAATGTCTCATCACGACGCTTCGGCCGGCCAACACGGACTTCCTGGTTATCAACAAGTTTCTCAAGCACTCGTGGTTCTTCTTCCATACACTGATTAAAAGTATGGCCCAGCATCTGCTTACCACGGGAAAAATAAAGGTGTTTGTTAACCACAATTATACAGTAATGAATCGGCGATGATACACAAATTTAGTTTGTGTTACTTTTTTGCAATTTGCGCTTTAATTAATATTTCCGATGTTTGGTTTTTCAGTTGTACAGGCACGAAAGGTTCTCCTCCGATTACCATTTTCGAATTCAGGGTCTCCTGCAAGGCCTAATGCATCACATTGTCAACAAGTATAAAGAATTGCCCGACGAAACCAGACAAGCTAACCGCAGTCTCTCTTACTTTATGAAGGTAAACAGTTCAATTGATACGGACTTTTTTCGTGTTTATGTCGAATTGATTTTTATCTACTTAATGCTTATCGAAGGTGGCACCGCGGACGTATCTTCTTGAGAAAACTTAATTGATTATTTTTAAATATAGAAATGTCTTACGTTTATGGATCGTGGATTCGTGTTCAAGCTGATCAACTTTTACGTGGACAAATTTAATCTTGGCGACCCCAAGGTAATTACAAAAATGCGATGAGCCTTTTTGGCGCGATATGTTTAAAACTACACTGTAGATTGTGTTGTGTTCTTTTGAGTGGATTTCATTCTAAATGGTTTTTTTCTTTTTTATTTTTAGGTCCTCCAGGAATACAAATTCGAATTTCTTCAGATCGTGATGTCTCACGAGCATTATATTTCCCTCAACTTGCCTCTGCTTAGGGGCGGCGTTCGTCGTGGCCAGCAACGAAACATGAAAGGTAATTTAATACGGTCATTTAAATTATTCAAATTTTTATTGCAGGTGTTCTAGTTGTTAATTTTTCTTTTTATAATCTTGTACAATTTTTTGTTCAGTCGCATACAAAATTTGTATTCATACGAGTGTATTTACGATTTAATATCTGTTTTATATTCGACATTCTGGTAATGAATCATCTCTTTTGTTTGTGTTTGGCTGCAGAGGAAGCCGATTTCGATAAAGGTAAGGTCGTCACCGTACAACGCCAACCTCGTAAAACTGACCGCTTATAATTTTTCCTAACAGCCAGATTAACAGGTTTTTACAGTATTCGGCTGTTTTATGTGTTGGGTGTCAGTAACCTGCTTTTTTATTTTGCTTGCACTGAATATTTTAAAATGTGTGCCCTAATATCTCTTCACAGTAGTCACCTGTTTAGTTCACGGATTGGTTCGCTGCTTTGTTACCATAGAAATGCACTCACATCAGCATTTTTAGTGCATATTTTATCACTTATTTTTTATTTGATTTGATATATTTTATGATTATTTTAAGAGACATTTGTGTCTTATAGGAGTGTGTGTGCATCTTTGGCCTTTGATGCGCAAATTCTTGTTTGCATCGGTGAATGAAATAAATGCTTTGCGTCATGCGTTTTTTGAATTCTTTCATTCATTCCCGATTATATTATTATTTTCAGTTTGCATTTTTTTACCTCGTGCATGCGCTCGAAAGACGCATATATTAATTGTCAATTTCACAGCAAGTGATATTTGTTGTAACTTTGCGGTTCACATCCATAGCTGGCAATCCATGCCCTTGCAAGCTGCATTTACTTTTTTATTTTGCGCATGTGCAGCTGCTGCTTGTTTTTGCAGAAATTCTTGCCGAAAGTCTCGCAAAAAGTTGTGCGCCTACAAGCATGCTTTCTCAGTTCATAATTAATATTTTAGACTTTATGACCGTGATGTCGCTCATGAACGAAAATTGCCTGTTCATTATAAAGCTAGAAACGCGATTCTTTTTTTTTTTGAACGCACGGAAGAAAAGAAAAAAAAATCATGAATGTTCCTTGGCATTATTTCATCACACGATGGATAAATTACGCGTTTAAATAATTTTGGCCACTATTTGAAAAATAATTGACTGAACAAACTGGAGTAGTTTGATACTTAGCAAATGGTGGTTCTGATGTTTGGAACATCCTGTATAATGGCAATTGTCTGTGTTACTAGATTTGGAGCACGAGTACCATCTGTCCACGGAATTCTGCCGGAACCACTTCCTGGTGGGCATTCTACTGCAGGAAGTTCGTGTGGCGCTGAACGAGGTTCGCGACGTTCGGCGAATCGCTGTCGGCGTTCTGAGGAATCTCTTGGCCAAGCACGCCTTCGACGATCGCTACCAGAACAAGGTAAGATCCGGCTCGAAATTTTAAATGCAAGTATTTCAATGTCTCGTGCAACCGACCCCCGGTGACATTTCCAAAAAAAATTCAAAGACGATTTACACTGGGATCCCGCATTACACATAGTTTTTTTTAGTAAATATAATTTTAAATGATGTTTTCTTACGGTCTCAATCAAGGCCCAGCAAGCCCGAATCGCCTCGCTGTACCTGCCGGTCATCTCGGTCATCCTGGAGAACCTTAATCGGCTCAACTGCGCCGAGAGTGCGTTCGCTGGTTTCGCCGGCGGCGATTGCGGCGGCAGTCTGTCCACGCTCAACTCCTCCGTCGCCAGCAGCCTGGCCAGCAGCAGCAACCCGTTGGCCGTCATCGCCACGCCCATGACTACGCCGCGACTCATGAGTCACCGCTACACCATTGGACCGGATGCCCTGCGTTCCTCGCTGTTGGGGGAGAAACACCGGCGGAGCTCCAGTTTCCTCACCATGATTTCCGGTCAGTCAGGTGCGAAGCAAAGTACCGTTTTTTTTTGGTATTTGGGAGTCACTGTAGTACGATCAAATGGTGGGGTGTACAATGTAAGGTTTTGTGTTTCCGGTTGATTAGTGTGTCGACGAGGCGCTGCTGAGTTCATTGCCATTAGCCTGCTATTATTTTAATACTGAATTTGAGTCAGAATTTTTACCACATTCTCCTTTGAAGTGCCAGTTCCCACTTTCACTAAGTTAGGATAATTCATGGGTAGACTTGTGCTTCTTAATTGGCATTTTAATTTATTAATTTTTTTGACAATCACTGTAGTGAATAGCACTACAGGAGATTAGATACCTGGTGTTATGTCGAATATAATTTTCTTCAAATTTGCTTATTGCGAATGCGGCGTCATTTCGAAACTATGCCAGAGGCATTATTTTTTAAATCAAATTGTAAGCCTGAAGTATTTGGAGATATAATAAAACGTTTGAAAAATTAAAGCACATCACATTTTATTAATTTAGCAACGATTAGTGTAGTTTTATCTCCAAATTCCTATCGGACTTCTCATTTTTATAGTCAACAGGAAAATTAAATACTTGTGTATTTCGGATGTAAAAATATATTGATGGTCTTTATATTGTAAATATCTTTAAATATTGTAAATATCTTTTAACTATTTGCTTGCGGTAGTCGATTGTTTTTATTCAACGTGGATTGCTTTACTTCTGATTTCCCAGGTAATTCAGGACAGGAAGTGTCCACACCGGAAGCGTCCCTGTCTTCCCTGAACAGCTCGTCCTCCACCTTGTCGGCCAGCTCGCAGCAAGAGCTGTGCGGCGAATCTCTGATCATGCACGAGAGCCGGACACGGGTGGACGGAGTTCCAAGCCACAGCAGGTTGGTCGAATAGTTCCCCAGTGTATTTGTATGTTGGTATTTGTATCCAGCACCTAACGATTCCAAGACGTAGTGGTCACGGTCGCTCGGATCGCACGATCTACCAAATCTAATTCGAGTAGACGTTGTTCTAATCCAAGCCTGCCAATCAAAAGGATACGACCTAGGTATGAAATAACGATTACATCATTATCTAGTTTTGGTGACTTTCACTTTATGGTACGGTGCCGAGACTTCAAATATATTAACCTAACATATTGTTGTGCAATTTTTTTGGTGATAATATTTGACTATTAGTTGAGCTTTTTTTCCGGGGGGGATTTTTATTTCTTTTGAATACCTTTCAGATTGTAAATTTATTGTTCTTATTCAACACATTTTCAGATCTCATTCAGTTCCTTTGAATGTTGTGCGGCACGATAAATTAGTTTCTACGGAAGTGAAAGATCTACTTATATGCTTTTTATACGTATTGAAGAACATCAGTGAAGGTAAGATTATTTGACGACAATATTTAATTTAAGGGTCGCATCTGTTGTTATTTTTTGAAAGGAAAGTTCCACTCCGTTTTTTCTTCTCTATGACACATGTGCATTATATTTATCCTTATATCTCTGACTTGCAGAGTTGTTAATTGGTTGGTGGCAGCATTGCAGCGAGCACGACATTTTGGATTTCTTTCAAGTTTTGGAGTGAGTATGCATTTTTATGAAGTGTTTCAATTTCAGAAACAGGCGTAGTGATGCTGGAAGGGAGATTGTATCTTTTTGATTTCATTCGAGGACGACTTCTAAATCAATATAATTTCTGGCGCTGCGAATATTCAAAACTGTGTTCCCCGTCTAAACACCAAATGCTCCATTTTTTGTCATCCCCAGAATATGCCTACATCATTTCAAGTATGTCGGCCTGAAGCAGATCACCAACGTTGGGTGTGTAGTTGACTTGGATCAGTAATTGTTTTTTATCCGAATTTGTGCGTTTGAACCAATGTGTTAAATATATTTTGTCGAACTACGGTTGGTCATCTTTTCCCAGTCGAATCCCCATGCAGAACGGTGTGGCACCAAAATCCATGACCTTGCCAGCCAGAATGGGACCTCCTTCCTTTTCGAATAGCAACGGTCGTACCATGAGTTCCTGCAGTGAAACGGTTTCCATCGGTGAGCGGTTGTCTCAAGGTTCAAATCCTTTGTGGCTTGCCATACTTTTGTCGTACAAAACAATCCTAGATTTCACCTTTGCCATATGCTTATTTTTTTCTCAAAACGTTTTACAGATAACATTGTCGATGCTGATTGTTTGTATCGTGCCCTGTTGGAGGCTAACATGACCACCGAAGTTGGTCTCATCGTATTAGATGTGCTTGGCTTATACCTAGTGCATTTCAAGGTGGGTGCTGCCGTTCCTGTTCAATATATTCGCGTATGTCAGATTTGCAGAAGAAAGTTTGTTTATGCTTCAGCATGGTTTTTCGGCATTTCAGGAGCAACTTCTACAGAATGACGGCGATAACACTCAAATGAAGAAGGTGTCCGGAATCTATCTGGCGTTCCTGCAAATTGGACAGTCGGAGAAGTTGTTGAAGCACCTGTTCGCGTCGCTTCGCGCTTTCGTCAACAAGTTCCCGGCCGTTCTTTTTCTGGGCAGCGCTACGCTCTGCGGCAAATTCTGCTACGAGGTACTTAGTAAAAAAAACTTGTGTGATTGGGAGAAGAAAAACGAACAAATAAAATAAAAGTAGCAATGGCTCGATTTAATCACACACATCTCATTATTATCCTCTCGCTCAAATTCGTACGATTAATTGTAGATTCTCAAGTGCTGCAACTCCAACCTGTCGACCACCCGCAACGAAGCGTGCGCCATTCTCTACCTGATGATGCGGAGCAACTACGAGTTCACCGGGCGCCGGGGGCTGACGAGAGTGCATCTACAGGTGAGCGGCAGTGGCAACACCAGACGTGGACGTTTAGTCGTTATTACGATTGGCGAACTTATATCAGTAATGTTTCTCTGTTCCGTAGGTCATTATTTCTGTATCGCAATTGCTCGGCGACGTCATAGGCTCCAACTGCAACCGCTTCCAGGAGAGCCTGTCCAGCATTAACAATTATGCCAACAGCGACAAGGCCATGCAGATGACAAGTAAGTGCATGATTTTGATGTTTTCGTCAACTTAACAATTTGAATTCGTGATAATGAAATCTGATTCAGTTTCTGCAATAGATGCATCAAAAATCTGCATCAAATGCCATGCAAATTAATTTTGAGACTTTTAAGGAAAATTTTAGCAATATTAATACATTTACTCAAAACGATTTGCGAATAAATTCACTAGAGAATTTTTTTCCTTCAAAAATTTGACGTGGCCATTTCATCTTGTTTATGAAGGCTTCCCGTCCGAAGTGAAAGATTTGACGAAGCGAATACGCACCGTTCTGATGGCCACCATGCAGATGCGCGAGCACGAGAACGATCCGGAAATGCTGATCGATCTGCAGCACAGTCTCGCCAACAGCTATTCCTCCACGCCCGAATTGCGGAAAACGTGGCTGGAGAGCATGTCCAAGATTCACAAGAAGAATGGCGACCACTCCGAGGTATGTGGCGCCATCCTATCTAATTCCTTAAATACTCTCGCCTTTAACAATTATTTCAATTTTGAACATTTATTTTCCTGCTAGTAGTACTTCCGATTATTTTGGTCACCGTGTTGCAGCGCTAAAATAATGGGTGTTATTCGATGTTTGTTTAATCTTCTGTGCAGGCGGCCTTTTGTTACATTCACATAGCTGCGCTGGTTGCAGAATATCTGAAGCAAAAAGGTAATTTTGAGTAAATTTTAATATTTCTTTCCGTCAATAAATTGTTTCTAGTAGTGGCTCATTTGATTGTAGAACCTTCTGGACGAGGCGTCCACTCCTGGGTTCCGTAAAACTTACTGCAATTTTTTTTAACTTTTAGGGGTCTATCCCGGTGGTTGCGAAGCGTTCGCCAGCATTTCTTCGAATATTGTACACGACGAGTCTTTCATCAAGGAGGATTCTGGGATGCAGGACACCCACTACACCGAAGTAATATAAACTATTGAGATTGAACGCGACTTTTGAAGATTCGGAGCAGCGTAGCTGGTAACAACGCTAACTTAAATCTATTTCAATTGCAACAGGAGACCTTACTGGAAATGTTGAAGAAGAGCGCTGAACTTTTGGAAACTGCCGAAAGATACGAATTGATCTGCGACATCTTCAAGATTAGCTTGCCTCTTCACGAACGGCAGAGGGACTTTGAGGTCAGTTTTATGACACAGGAGATTAGGGCTCATGAAGATCTGTTGCGGTGGAATTTAAGAGTTCGGGACACTTGCTTTGAAATTGCCTAAAAAATTATTATTTGTTAATTTCCAGTCTCAAGCTGCCTGTTACAAGTGCCTCTACAATGCCTGCAGTAAGGTGATAGAAGTCAATCGTTCGGGACGAAGACTGTTAGGCAAATACTACCGAGTGGCTTTCTTCGGACAGGTACAGTACAATATTTTTTCTTGCTAAAAGATTATATTGAATTTTTTTACTTCGCATGAAATTGACGGTGTTATTTTTGGTCTTGGAGGCATTTTTCGAAGACGACGCCGGCAAGGAATACGTCTACAAGGAGCCCAAAGTAACGAGCTTGCCCGAAATTTCCGAACGATTGTACATGCTGTTCTGCGACAAGTTCGGAAAGGACGCCGTGAAAATGATCATGGACTCTGTCAACGTAAGCGATTATCACTATGCTGAATAGGATACGACAGTGTTTCGTTGAAAATTGATTGAGCCCTCGCCGATAATTCTTCTTTCGATCGCCAGGTGGAGCCAAAGGATCTGGATCCCAAGTTCGCCTTCATCCAGGTCACCCACGTGACACCCCACTTTGAGGAGAGCGAAGCCGATAGCCGTGTCACCGACTTCGAACGGAACAACAATCTCCGGCAGTTCGTGTTCGAAACGCCGTTCACGTTGAGCGGAAAGGCGCGGGGAGAACCGGACGAGCAGTACAAGCGGAAAACCATCCTTAAAAGTAAGAAACTTTTATTTTGTCGGTCACAATGGTCGTCTGGCTGCGAATTCAATTATCCTTCAGAATGCCTCTGCTAAAAGTTATGCGAGCCTGAAAAAAAAAATATTTATTATTGATTTTTTGAGTATCTTCCACTTTCTTTTTCGGTCCATCATCCGCATTTGTTAAGTTTGTGACGCGCCTTATCTGCAGTGCGGCAAATGGTCCAATATGACCAAAGGAATTTTATTATTATTATTGACAATCTAATGATCGTCATCAGTGAAATGAATATCACAAAAATAGCTTCTGTACCCCTCTAATCGCTTGGGGAATCGAACTCGGAATCGCCGCACAGATGGCGGATGCTCCATCACTGAGCTACGACGACCGTACTGTGAGATTTTTTGGCTCGAGTGCCAGATTGGTGGAAATTAATAAATCCACCCGGTGGGAACTATACTGAAATTTAAATAAGATTTTGCAATGAGTTTGTGCAATAGTATTTTTTATATTTTTGAATTTGTGTGCAGCGATTCACGCCTTCCCCTACATCAAGAAGAGGATAGCCATTTTCTCCAAACGAGTGATCGAGTTGACGCCCATCGAAGTGGCCATCGAGGAGATGGAGAATCGCGTGGCCGAATTGGTGGACGTCATCAACTTGGAGCCTCCCGATTTCAAGAAACTGCAGCTCAAGCTCCAGGGTAGCATCAGCGTTCAGGTATGTGCACATTCGCAGTGGCGTATTTATGTGCGCTCTCTCTCTGGCGCCCTCTATCGACAGAAAAATATGTTTTCACCATTTGAATGTTCCCCTCGAATAATTGACAGGTAAATGCCGGACCTATTGCCTACGCGAATGCATTTTTGGATGCGAAAAACAATTCAAAGTATTCCAAAGAAAAAGTACAAGATTTGAAGGAGTTGTTCAAGTAAGTTTCCTCTGTTCTAAACTCTTTACAGGTTAAGGTCGTCGTGGCTTTGGTTAATAAATGGAACGGTTTGTTTTTACTCCCTCACGATAGAAATTTCCTAAGTGTCTGCGCAAAAGCGTTGGAGCTAAACGGGAAACTAATCACTAGCGACCAGCACGAGTACCACGACGCGATGAAGAACAATTTCCAAGAACTGGCGTGTGCCTTATCCGACATGTTCAATGAAAAGGTAGGACAAACGCTTACTTATTTTATTTACGCTTAAAAGTTGTTTAACATTTGGTTGGGGCACTTGATCACACTGGCGTATCCACGTCTATCCAAATAAGTCGTAATACTAAAGTATAATAAAGAAAACATTATAAGGAAACATTATTTTCCAGCTTTTAGGCGAAGAGAAATCGTCGCCAGGACGAAATTCGTTAATCTTTTTTAACTACATCAGTGCCACGCCTGGGTCTAGCACTGCTTGAAGGTACACACTATCGCGGAGAGTGAGAGTGGGTTTGTTGTTACAAGAATTGTTAATTTTTTTTCTCTCCGACTCCTTGCCATCCTCATCCGTGTAAATGAAGAAACATCCTTATCCTCACCCCATAATATTTTATGAGATTGTAAAAAATTTATGAATTCAGTCCGGTGGGCTAAATTAAATGGCATTATTAGACAGCGGCAACTTGCAGGTAGTGGCCAGTTTTTTAAGATTTTTTTTTTTGCTAAGGACGACTTTTACCGATGACAAAGCTTTGCGCTTTTTTTAATTAATAAAAAATGGAATTATATATTTGACCGTACGCTGCATGTTCTACCTCAGTTGCTGCCAAAAACTACAGGTCACAATTTTTTTTTAAAACTAATGTATTTTATTATTTGGTGACACTTAAAAAAAAAAAAATGCAAGAATCTAGATCTTTCTCAGAATAAATTTGCACGAGTCATGAAAATTGCTAGTGTCTATTCGTGTAGAATATTTTTGCTATAATGCTGGTCCATAATTGTTACATTTTTGATATTTCACGTTATTAAAGGAAAACCTTTTTTTATTACATTCAGTTTCCAATGTGTTACAAGGCACTTTAGATTTATAGTATCAAAACTTTTAATTATTTTTGGAAAAATACAAAACAAAGGTCACAGTCCCACGCACAAATTTACAATTCGGGTGACTCATCCAAAAACTGAAGCACAACTACCGCGGTTCGACCAATTCAAATTTCGAAATGCTTTCCAACAGCCAAGCATCTGGAAGTGCTTTCAAGTGTTTGCTGTTATAGACGATGGGGGGCTTGTCCGCCGTGGAGCTGTAGATAATGTAGTGCGAACAGTGAGACAGTGTGTGCGCCGCTTCGACGTGGAAAGGAACGGTTTCCGAGACTAAACTGTCGTCCAGTCTCGGTTCTCTGGTCAGGACGATTCCATCGCCAGCTTTTACCAATGCCATGAGATCTTCTTTGGACAAGGACGGAGGCGAGAATTCTCCGTGGAAATAGAAATAGCATCCACTAAAAAGTCCGGGATTCTGAAACGAAACGGAATGACTTAATGACGCGAAACAAAGATAATACGATCGTAGAGGGCAGAGGAGAAACTACTAAACATTTTAGAGATGGATTTGAGAAACTGTGCACCAAATATTTAATGAGATCCGTAAGTCGGTGGACCGACAAGGAATCGATGAATTTTTGGCGCATCTTCAGAGGCGCACATTATTATTTTTTTTGTTTTTAAATCACCGTAGCGCCTAGTGCACTACAGGATTTTTTGCACCCTCCTGTCTCTATTGAGATATGTGAGGGGCAGGGTGATAAGTGGAGCGAGAAAAAGGGGACGACCACGCACGAGATGGCTGGACTGTATAAAGAGGGAAACCAAGATGTCACTCCGGAAGCTGCAAAGCAAGACATCGAACCGGCCCAGTTGAAGAGCACTTGTCCATAGCGTCACCAGGAATCGGAAACGACTCGACGGATCAAAACAACTGTGCATTATTGTCGAGACCCCTAACTAAAAAATTACTTTTTCATCAACTTTCATTTCCAGAAAACGTCTCCCCCTCCTCAGTCAATTTACAACCAGATAGCGATTAATTATTTTTAATTTAATTTTATTCCTTATTGCAGGAATTATAAACGAGAATTCGTGACAAAAAAAAATCATATTCAATCGGTTATCTCCTCCCGCAGGAGGTGGTGCAGAATGACGCCGTGACGCAGACTTCCAAATATATGAAACATCGTCATCAAATTTCGGCAGATAAGAGATTACTAGCGATTGGCTTTCATATATATACATCGGTCACCTAACGTCATAACAACCAAACCGATTTCGTCGTCAAAACTCAGAACAGGCCAGCTGTCGTAAAAAAGTGTTAAAACATCACTAATTTGGTGTTGCAAATAGTCGTTTGCGTTCTAAAAACCACCGAATCCAACCATGGGAGGACTAAGCTGTTGTGACACGATGTTCAAAATCATATTATTTATTTTCAATTTTGTTTTTTTCGTAAGTACATTCATTTTATTTATTTATTTATTAATGTAATTATACACGGATACCTGAGCAAGACAAGTTTACAATTACACAGTTATAACAGTCGTAATAAATATTTCTGGTTGAATAGGTGATTTAGAATAATTAAATGAGTACGTGTTTTCCGGCACTTGTTCGTGACCGAATGATTATTGGTCCGCCCTCAACTAGAGAATATCAGCGCAATGATCTAAATTGAGATTGGTGAGTAGCAACATGGCGTCGTTTGGCTCTGATACTCCCGCCATTATGAGACTTTTACTATTATTACGATTACTATTATTTACTCAGGTCGTCGTCATTTTGAGCAGCTATAAACGGTACTCACTAGGATACGAATTAAACGTCGTAATTGAATATAAAAGTTTTAATTTCAATAAAACATAAGATTACGTAATCAATTGGTAACAAAATTACAAATGTGAAACTTAAAAATATTTAGTGCCGTGGTGAAATGATAACATCAATTTAAGACTTGCTATTACTATATTATTATTTATTATTATTATTATTTGCTATTTCTCATTATTAGAGTTACTTTTTTTATTAGATTTACTTGAATTTTTCTACAGATTTATCGCTGCAACATATTTTGGATTTAACTATATTTTTGGATAATGTATAATTTTTGTTATTTTGGATTTTCACGTGTTAAAAACAAAAAAAATTACAATTAAAAAAATTACTCTATCACGCAAAATTAATCACACAAAATCACGATAAAAACGTTGGATATCTCAGATATCAGTTTCATTTGTTCGGCTAAACGAAATTGAATTGATTTTTGCTGATTTTATTACGAGGAGACGTAGAGTTAAAAAAAATATTCTAAAGTTGTTAAGTACGAACGGGGTTAATAAGTCATTTAAAAAAAAAAAAAAAAAAAAAAAAAAAGAACTGCGAACTTTTTCATGAATGTGAAATATACGTTTTACGCAGCAGTCTTTTCTTGAGTTGTCCAAATTTTTCCACCGTGATTGGTGCACGTAGCACGTAGCCCTGAGCAACACAAGCATTTACAACACATAGTCGTCGTACGTGGTCAATTTTCCATAGAGACATATGCGAAAAACCAATTTGCTATTTGGATTTTCATTATAATCGAACAGAACGATGTGGCATTGATGTGGTGTCATTTAGGAAAAATCTTGAGAAAAATTTCAATAACAGAATACCTCTCCGATCTCAAAAAATAGTGGTCAATATCTGCGGGTCCCGGGTTTGCTCATTTTCATCGACCACTTCGTTCAGAGTCATTGAAGTTTCTATAGCCGCCATTCAATTTTTTACACTATTTTCGAACTGATTGATATTAAAAACAATTGTCACCATGCACCGCGACAAATTCATAGTGAATTTCAAAAATTATAAGCATTTTCAGTAATATAAAACAAATAAAACTACGCTGTTCATTGAAATTGTTCACTTGTTGCACCTACGCCAGTTTCATTTGCCTCAAATGGCACGTGCCACTTATCTGACTAGTGCACATAAATATTTATTTCTATCAAGGAATGACAATTGCACAAAACGTATATTTCACCGTTACGTTATATTTTATTTGTCGTCGCGTAAGACATTTAAAAAGAAGTTCTTTTCAATAACTTTTCGCGACCTCCATCCATTGTATATTTCACCTTTTTGAAAAAGCGAGTAGTTCCTTTTAAACAAATGAATAACCTTACTCATTGGTTATCCTAAGTACTATTAATCAGAAGAAGCGTTTTCAAATTAAAAATCTCTTGACATTCCAATGTTTTATTTTTCTTCCACGAACAATTAGTTATTATTATTGAGATGATTGTGTAGGAGCCGTTGTATTGCAATAGCTAAACTTGAAGAATTATTTCTCGAGAGAAATTGGAAACGGCAACTTCTTTGAATTATTCGATGTTATTTAATAAAACACGAATTTATAGCACAATTACAGAAGTGGAATGTAATGTGCAAACATTGGGTGTATAAAATATGGAAAAATATATACACCCAGTATGACTTTTACTGTGGTTCAACGGCAAAAACTTATCGTCCTAACAGCTGTTTTCGTGGCGCGTTCATCTTCCTCGGGACCCACAGGAAAAGTGACACGAAAACAGCTGTTAGGACGATTAGTTTTTGGCGTTTACCCATAGTAAAAGTCATACTGTGTGTATATATTTTTTCATATTTTATACACTCAATGTTTGCACATTACATTCCACCTCTGTAACTGTGTTATAAATTTTTGTTTTATTAAATAACATCGAATAATTCAAAGAAGTTGCCGTTTCCAATTTCTCTCTGGTCGAGAAAAAATTCTTCAAGTTTAGCTTAACAATTAGTTATGCATCATTGTTTTGACATGGTTTACGATTACCAATCAGTACGTTAGTTACCGTCATGTTGATGCCACAGGGTGCTAACGTAGTGCGCGTGCCACAATTGGGCCACTAGAGACGCTGCGACATATACTTACAATTATATCGCGATAAAGCCTTTTTCTACTTATGCGTTATTCTAATATTATGGATAGAACGACGCCTCATACACTCCACTTTGACACTTTCTGGAAAATAACAACGCCCAATTCCAATGTTCAATGGTGTTGTTTCGGAAAACGCCCAGATTAGAAACGGTGACCTTTCTAAAATCATGATAAATTACTTTTGCGATAGCACGTACATTGTTATAACATGTGTACTTTGTGAAAATGTGAACATGTGAACGCTGAATCCCGATCACAGGTTACGTCATCTCGCGTCACTCTATTCAGTTACGCCCGAACCAAGGCAAGGCTTCCGCCTTTAATTTTTTTTTTTTTTTTTTTATTCAAACATACAGGCATTAAATTATACAATTAGCGATTTATATACAATGTAGGAGGTCACCTGTATGTGAATGTGGTGCACCCTCATGTCGCTAAGGCGGTATTTGAGGGTGCAACCTAAGAATGAATACCGAAAAAAGTAGTTGGCGCACGCTGAGCGGTTGGGTTTGTTGTACATTCACGATAAAATAATAAGTGTCGAAGTTACAGTTCTCATCGATTATTTACAACGGTTGATCTTGCTATCTGGATTTCTTCTCCATATCAGGTTAGCCCATCTCACAATATCCATTCTCGGACAATATTTAGCAGTCAAAGTAATAACAAAATCAAAATATAAATCAGAATCAAAATCAAAACAACGAAAGGTCGTTCAAAACAAGCTCAATCTGAGTTGGCATTCGGTTAATTCTGCGTCTCTCACCGACAAATGTAAAATGGACAAATACAAATATCTACACTTCTACACTACTCTATAAATGAGAGTGTGTACGTCGTAACTCAGGATTCAGTTTCCTGTGTTAACTGACCCCTGTCCGCCTAATCAAGTGGCCATGCACATAATATGCATTAAGAGAAGAGACGAATCACTACTTCTTCATATAAAGGCCCCCTCGCTCGCATCGTAGAGGACAGATCGCTACCGAGCAGTTGTGTTAACGCTCAGTGGAGCTACTGAGCCGCTGCGGAGCCGCTACCGAGCAGTTGTGTTAACGCTCAACTCTCGAAGCGTGAATGGATGCATGGATTAGGTTCGAAGTTTCAAGTTTACCTTCATAGCTCAGTTGTATCGGCGTTGGGCTGCTAAGCGATAGGTCAGTGGTTCAAATCCTATTAGCTTTTTTCACTAATTTTATTTTTCAAACCCGCGATGAGAAAAATTCGAGATGGAAGTATCGCTATCGCTTAGACTAGGAGCGCGTAGCTAGAGGACAGTAGTGCCCAATTTAATTCGCTGGCTTTATTCACGTTAAATTAGTTTTTCCTCAATTTCCGTTGCACCCGCAATTAAAACGAATATTTGACTCATGGAACAGTATATGGAGTGTACCCCATATACAAGGTAAGTCATATTTTAGTACACTAATTACATGGCCGTCAAACAGCATCACCTAGCCAGCCAATTTTCAATCACGTTGTCAATCTATGTCGGCCATTGTGCCCATGAGACGAACGAAGGGCAATTTGAAATCGAAATCCAACAATTTGACAACGCTTTTTGGCATCGAGCGGTTTTGAAATGATATTGCCAATTACTACATAGTCTGGTCCACTTGCTGAGTGACTGAACCTAAGCCTAACCATGCTGCTTCTCTTAGTCCGCCATTTCAATTTCATATTGCTTCCTTCGTCGCATGGTCATAATGGCCGTTAGATTCACATGTTGGTTTTCATTTCGCTATTTCCATTTTCGGCTGAGACCCTGTGATTAGGCTACCGGAAGTGACTGAACCTAAGCCTAACCATGCTGCTTCTCTTAGTCCTTCCTTGGGAGGAATGCAGAATATCCATAAGTCTGAGATTTTTTTAGAACGACAGTTTTTAGATGCGAAAAGTGTGGAGAAGAGGAATAAATTAAGGTGCGGAAAGCAAAATTGAGGGAGATACAGATGTTCAAAGTATTGTAGTTCACATAGGCAACTACAGTGAATGGGCACTGTTTTACGGATGCGGAGGAGTGCACAATAGTTGCGGCCAACTGAGACTGACTTGCCTTAAAAAAAATATAGCGTGAAGTGACAAATCACGTCAGACTAAGATGATGTGGTAATCTAAGTACTTATTTTACCGATGGATCAGTGGGTTGGCGACATCCTACGAAGCCGACGGTCCCGGGTTCGATTCCCGGCGCAGGCTTTCGTTTATTTGTTGGCCTGGGTTACTGGCGTCACCCCTGAGCTTCCATTAGGGAGTCCAGAGCTTAGGGGTGGATCCTGCAGTCTGGCTAT
>JAUJYS010000592.1:0-21968 GCA_033995665.1 Melogona broelemanni
TAAAAAGTTAGCGTGAAATCGCTGCAATAGCCGTCAATAGACGTGAAATTGGCCCAGCTGCGTTTGCTACCGCGTTTGTTTTTTTTTAAAAAATAGGACACTTTGAAAAAAACCTGAAATAATACGTTTGTTTGCAATTAGTTTATGAATGTTTGTGCAAAATTTCAAAGCATTCTGTAAAGATTTGACCATATTAGAGCCAAAACCATTTTTGGTGCCTTTTTTTTTTGCCCACCCTGTAGTTGTACATTTCTCTGCTAAATACGTGTCAATTTTCTGTTGACAATCAAAAACGTTGTGACACTTTCTGTTGCATAGATTTTTATTGCCGGCGTTAATTCGTACCAACCAAAATGAGCAATCCGTGGCAAACGCGCTTAAAAGGACATTGAAGCGTAAATCGTTTTCCAATCGCGCTACCTATAGTTGACCCAACTTCGTTGACAATAGAACGTTTATTAAATTTCACGTTCTACTTGGTGAAAATCATCAGCGTATAAATACTAATTTCATATTAGTTGGTTCCTATAAATGGTTACGACTTCCAATACTCGGTTCCCAGTAATAACATGGGCAGCGCGCGAAATAATTTTGTGTGCAAAACTCGTGTTTTCAGGTGAAGAAATAAGCGCATAGGTGATCACTCATGTGGAAACATACGAAACGCGTGTCCGAATTTAATTTTCGCTCAATGCCTTAACGCTTCCTGTGTTTCCGTTACAATGGTTTATCCGATTTCAGATTGCCTAAATACCCAAACAATTTCTGTAAATTTCAAAATATGATCGGTGTAAAAAATAAATGAATGAACCAATGATGATGATATCGGGACACCAACTTAAATATGGCGAATAGGAAAAGCTAAAATTTTAATGAAAATACGGACAACGTAATACAAAATTTAGTCCGGGTGATAATTCACAGTGAAATGGAATAATGTAATGGATAATTATGGATTATTATACACTTTCCTAAGAAGGAGGTTAATTTACAATGTTTCAAATTACTGAACCATTATTATGGAGTGTCCAGTTCTGAATACTTAACAACCTTGTGCTCGTATAGAACATTTTCAGGATTTATTTGCAGGATAATACAATTTTGTATTTATAGCGTTTCAAAGTACTGCACCATTATTATCGTGAGTTGAGTTTTGAACACTTAATAACATTCATCTTCATACTTAACAACCTTACAAAAACTTTACAAAAAACTTTAAGATGAAGATAAGAGATTAAACTTAAACTTTACAAGGTTACAAGTATTTTTGAGTAGTATAAGATTATTTGAAAACTTTTAGATTTACCTTAAACTTTATGATCAAAAGTATTTCATATTTTAGTAAAAATTAAAAGATTTTCATTTACCTTATTCCAAAATAGTTTTTGTTTAAATCGGTCAAAAGAATAATCTGAATTTAAATTGCATTTTTTTTGTCCCCTTAGTCTCCAGCATGACCTAATTCATCTATCTAAATATTGTAGTTAAAATGTGTCAATAATGTGTTGAAGTGTATTAATATGAGTCAAAAATTGCCACCAAACAGAAAAATAACTATATTTTCGGTGTTTTCTCGCTCGCGCATTACGTAAAATGGATTAGGCCGAATATTATCAATGGTCCTGTGTCAGAACTGATTTCCACGAGTCACCGATTTTCAACGGTGTGCCAAGCACTAAACGTTGGTGGAAATAAATTAACACCATTTGTGTTGGTTTTTTGACTAATTTTCAGCTGCGTGTAACTGGGTCCTTCGTGTGGGGTGTGTGCCGGCTTCTGGCGCCGCGGAGTCGAGCGTTCCGTGCACGGCAAAACTGTCTTTTGTATTTGTTTCTTGTGCGGAACATCTGGAGGAACGAACTTGTTTACGATCGCGGTTCACTGATGCCCACCAATACAAAAATTGTATCCAGATATTGGACACAAGTTTTATGCGAATTCCGAGCACGACCAATGTTTACATGATAGATTAATTGGTGAAATATGGGTGTACATTTTGTAACTGTTCAATCTCGTATAAAAAACAACCTCGGAGTAAATAAGAATGCGTGCATAGTGTATTGTGGTAGCCTAATAGCTTTTTGCCTACGTTGAAGATGTCGTAGGCTACATTTGATTTTCAGAATATTATCCATTCTTCTGCTTCTGCTCCCTGAAGTCACCAGGTGTCGGGGGATCGAGGGTCGGGGTCCGGAGACGACACGAAGGACTTTGCAACAAGCATATACTGAATGTTGGACTTTATAGAAGAGCAAGTATGCTTTGCGGTAAGATCGTTGCCAAATAAAAGTGTGCGGTAGATATTTCTATTAAATAAACCCAAATCGTGGTTATACGACGACCAAACATAAAAAATTACAAATAGCAGGAGAAATAAAATAGATAAAAACATTTTTGGGTTAATGTTTATGTAACTTCGGTTGAGCCGGGTAATTAAACTGGACGAAAACGGTTTCACAGTTATTTTTATGTAATAATTCTAATTAGAGTCTTCGAAACCACCATATCATATTACAAGTAGAATATAAAAGATCAGCCCAACAACACCGTGTTAAATAAACGGTAAACAGGTGTTCAATTTTCCATGCTACACGGCAAGTAAGGCAAAAAAACATCGCATCTTGAGCTCAGGTGCAAATATAAAAATGTGAAGTGTTTTTGCGTTAACAAAAAATTAAATGGTCTACCCAGTTTCTATGACGAATGAGACCACAAATACTTCCGCATGCTTGGCGGATTTTGAACCGACAAACTTTGATTTATACTTTTGGATCGGTCATTTACATCAATCTGAAATTCGCAGTCCCAAGTAGCCAAATAATATTATAATATCATTCTCTAATTCAGTGTTTCCCAAATCGCGGAGCACTTTTAGAACCAATTTCAATGGCGGAGCCCCAAAGAGGCTACAAATTTTAATGGCTGAGCCCCACTTAATACTAGTTAATGGTATTTTATTTTCCAGGGGTTCCATGACCACTCCTGGAAAATGAAATAAATAATAAAACGCCATTGAATTGTATCCGAACGCCATTAACTTGTATTTGTTTGGGAAGCGAGACCCTAATTGATAGAATTCAGCGATATCTGATGGAGGAATGGTGGAATCAAATTAAGCAGTTGAGACTAATGCATTGAAGATACGATGAGTTCTCGCTTAAAATTAAATTTGTTGTGATTTTCTTCATTTAAAAGATTAAAGATTTAAATGAAGAAAACCACAATAAATTTAATCGCAACTCATCGCATCTTCAATGCAATGGTGTCTTATCTATCTATTAGTGTCTTTATAAGCCAGTGGGCTAAGCGAATAAAGTAAATGGAACACATGAATTGATCGGAAAATGATCAAATTGAATTTCAAAATGGAAGTTGAAGGACATGCAACATGTGACGATGTTAGGAAATTGGCAAATCATTTCAACCAATGGGATAAGCCTACTCATTTTTGATCTGATCGTGAATCGCGCGATATTTACGTTCGAAAGTGTTTGACACCACATTTGACTGCAGGCTCTCTCTCTTTAACAATACAGCTAATGTATCGCGAAACCAGATCTATGGTGACTCGAGACAAAAGACGGAATGTAGGTTTCTCTAACTTTTCTCTGACTGGGTTGCCAGCAACGCCTTAAGAGACTCGCGCTACGCGCCGAGCGATCAGAATGTGTGATAAATAGTGTAACCTGAATTTCGATAGACTATCGATATTGCATTCATAGCTATTGAAAGGGTTTGCAACCAGCAGTCTCCGGCCCTATATTGTTGAAAGTCAGCCATTTTCTAAAAAGAAATTCTTTTTTATCTTTGACAAAAAAGGCACTAAAGTCAATCGAACAAAATCTGTTAGATTTGTTATATGCATGTTCACGTGTATTCTTTAAAACAGTTAAGGTTTCAATTCATTAATGGCATATAGACATACGGAATTATATATTAAAAAATATTTAAATTTTAATGCTTACCGTTCCGTTGGATCCAACACATGCTAGCTTGAATTTCAATAACACCTTCGGATTTGCCTGTAAGATGGGTAAAAAAAGAAAAACCATAATTCAGCATTTTCTTTTAATTAGACGTGTATGATTTGAGCAGAAAATCGTTTAATATTTGCAGGCGGTTGAAATGGTCGTTTATTCTAAGCGATCGTTTACCTTGTCATTTTTGGAAAGTCTACAACATTTTATTTACTCATTTATTTTTAACAATTAACGCCAAAAGATGACAGAAGATCTGAAGTGACGTTTCCGTGAAACCGGTATCTGATCAACCACGGCGATAATTATAATTGTTAATCATCAATAATAATATTTTTTTGTTCTGTTGCTTTTGGGGGGACATAGGGTTGTGGGAGAATTCCAATCTGTGTTTTTAATTCCTCGTAATAGCATGTCAAATTTAATTCAGCTAACATGCTGGGCATACCGGTACCGTATCAAATATTACCACCATACATGCATGCGGTTCATAACCTGTTGTGTCATCATGATTCTATGAGTAATTCGATCGGCTCCCCAATCCCTCATGAGGCCAACGAGCATGACGTTAGTAAGATTGAGAAAAAAACTTGCAAAATTTGAGTTTGTAAATAAATTCCTCCTCCGCGCGGAATCAAAGAACCCCGCCGTGATTTTCTCAGCGGATCTACAAAGTGACGTCGTTATAACGTCTTTGTCAGTATAATCGAGCCTCTTACACTTTTAACCAAAAGATAAAATGATTTTTTTGAAAAGATCTACTGAAGAGGTGGCTCCTTGGTTCGTGGTTAACAAACCGTAACAACGTAAAATTAGAGTCTGCTTCATCTCAGTTCATTGCCATTTGCCATTATATGCAACAACGAGTCATTAATGCAATGCAATTATGAATATTTTAATCGATAGTTGAACACAAATTTTAATTTTTAAGGATTACTTGTCGATTAATTTATTAGATCAGTCATTGGAAATATGATCGAATTATATATCGTTTCTTGGCTCTGTATGGAACTACGGCTGTGACTGCCTATTCAAGCTTTCTGTAAGAATAGACAGCTGGAGATGTTGGCGCGCGCAATCTTCATTCAATTTTGAAAACAATAAACCGCGCCGCTTTAAAGCCAAATTTCTTATCTTATTTTCGTGAGATCCGAGCGATGAGTTGCGAATGTGAAGTCAGTCTCTTTTTTTTTTACAATTATTAAGCTGTCAAAACACGTCGGATGGAGACTAGTGTAACGTTAGTAAATTCGCTACAGGTGCTGCCTTTCCTGCGTGATTTATATGAATCTTAAGGTGTGTTTTTTTTCAAAATTGCCAAATTGAAAATGAAGTGCGGGTGCACGCCGAAATGAATGTAGCGTAATAAAAAAAAAAACTTTCATTAAAGGCTCGATTGCCCAATTTACTTAAAAGCAAGTTTATTTTTTGATAAAGATGTCGCTTACACACATAAAAAGGAACTTCGTTAAAAGTAAAATGCATATATTTCGAACCATCAGAATTAATATTATTCCAAATGTCAAAAATGACATGTGTGAACCAATTTTAGACGCCTCCGTTCGCAGTGCAGGTTTGTTACGTTGGCCTACTGACACCATGCCTGCATACTAGTATAAGAAAAAACATGCAGTACGCCACTTCTGACATAATAAACCAAAGCAGAAAAATTTAATTTAAAGCAACAGTAACTTAATGCGCTGTGTCGGCTCTCTGACCCACAAACAACTGAGATGACTAGGCTAAAAAGCGACTTGGTAATGTGGACGCTCACACTCATACTCCGTATTATGCGTTGAGCATCATTGCGCTGTTATTTCCTTTCGTCATTGTCGGTTCATTATACACAGTGCCACATTGAAGACAATAGAAAAAACATCAGATTAGGTGCCAAGGCGCGATCAAATAAATTATTTTAATGAAACAATGCGCGAAGTCTAAATTAAATAAAATGTAGTTCACCGAAGGTGGAATAAATAACTCCGCTACCGCTGAACGTCTCGAGTCAAATGCCCCAGGCTTCTACCATATCGATATCTTTGGCCAGGTAATGAATAATGATGTCGTGAGCATGGTAATGAAAATAAACGTAATAAAACGTGATGCGGTTACGGTGGATTATCGCTATCGTGACTGTTACGTACCTTATCCACCAGATCTTCCAAGCTTCTGGCAACTTTGATGATGATGTCTTTGGCGCCGGACTCCTCGTGCTTGAAATAGTTGACATCGCCGGGACTCTCTTCGTCGTGCTCCAGCGAGAATTTGTTACGGGGAAACACCTGTAACCGAAACGCTTCGGATCCGACGGGCGCGTTTTCAATGACCTCGCGACCGAAACTGGATTTTCCGGCCGAAAATTGGCACGATTCTGAAATGAAAAGATAAATTGAATTTTTTAAAAATAATTATGTTAACGTGTTTGTTTAGTAAAATTAATAAAAGAATCTATAGCGTTTTAATACAATATTGTATCTTATAACACTAAAATGGATGAAAGTCATCCTGTATAATTAAACAGAGTTTCCGCCATTTTGGGTGAGCAGTTGTGCGATTGTATAGGGATGCGCGATTTCCTATGAACTATCGATTGATATATGCGGCTAAGAGTACCCCGCGCGCGAAATTTAAAATTTCATTTGCCCATATTAATTAGTAAATTATATAATTGCAATTACAATATATACCCGCAAGCAGCCCATTTTAGGAGGCCAATGGCGGAGGTCAAAAACCAGTGAAGGACAAACATGGGGTTTCCACATTTTAACAGGCTCTATATCTGAGACACTGCTAGATTCTTCCATTGCCGACACAAATACCGGTACCATGTTAATTTAGAATGTCCCGGTTGTCATTTTTCCATCGCGTAGCTGAATATAGTTTGAGAACATACGAAACGAGTCAGACAGTCTTGGTTTTAATTCTCGGTCCGGATTCTCCTCTTTATTCAATGACATACACTCTCAAACAGTGCTGAAGCACTATGGTGGACGCGTTAAAAAATATCCATTTAAAACAAAGAAATAGTAGGTTCAAAAACAAACATGCAATTCTAAAGACACTTTGAGAGCAAAACGAGCTCCCCCAGGGCTAGTAGCGTACGGCTCGCCCGCTGGTTTACGATACGGAAGTATTAGAGCAGCTGGAAGTCTTGTAACACTAGCCCACTGCCGAGTAAAATAAGTTGGTCAATGAAAACGGCTAGCTATTCATTCATTACTGTGTACTTCCCATGTGAAAACAGTATGCATAGTCTAACTTGTTGTGTTTAGTGGTAGGGTGCCCCGTAAAGATATTGTGCACGGCTGAAAAGAGCAATTATTGTCGGAGCAGTGAATATAACTTTATGAATAAACGAGGTTATTTTCGCAGTTGTTCTTATTTTTTTTTCTTCCTCTTTCTTTCTCAATCCTTGACACTAAAGTCACCCGATGAGTGACCCTTTTTGTTTAGGACATAACAATAGAGCGGGGTGTCTTTACTCACTGTATGCGCTGGCTGAAGGGAAATATCTCAACCTATGAAGCATTTTTTTCCAGGTTATAGTCTGTATAACAAATTATCGATAATTTACGTTGGGCACGCAGCCTTCGGCCCAAAAATCGGACTACCGTTTGCCGTTTAATGTCTATCTTTCGACAGCGGCATCGCGTATGATCTGGTCATGGCCACTGCTGATCGAGGGTTAACGCCCATTTCCCGAAATATAATCAGATTAGGAAATTGTTGGCAAATTCTTAAGACTTTCCCGCAGTTCGCAGATAAAGACAAGCAGATTTAATTTATTACGAATATTGTGTACATGATTGCAATACACTCTATGAAGAGGAAAGGAATTTCCCTGAAATATGTGTAGTTTTATTGCCAATGAACATTCCAAAACCAGAGTACAAAAGTTTTTTTTATGTCTTCTTTTTATGCGAAAACTAAGCATAAATTATTCTCATCAAGTTTTCCTCAAGTTAACACATTGACATCGTACGTCCTGGTTTGCGCAATATATTATTGCCAATATTATTTTGAGTATAGAGCTGTGTACTGGATGGACTGTAATGTAATCGTGACATCATAACTTAGCTAATTTCAGTTGTCAATTAATGGACTTAATATTAAAATTACTTTCAAAGATTTAAATACGCGTATATTTTAAGTAAGTCACGTGTAATATTTTTAATTTACATTCTGCCCAACTAAAATTTTATTTAATCCCGAAAACAAAAACAATCTGAAAACAAAGTTTGTCTGTTTAGTGTTTGTATGTTTAGTGGCAACACTACAGGTATATACGGATAAAATGCCTGATGGCTCTAATGACTCGATCGTCAAAGTTTAGCTAAACTTGTTAGGAAATAACGTTCTCAATTTTTTTGCGATTATTGCATTGAAACATTATTGCATGAGAAACGAAATAATATTGTAGAAATCAGGAAAAAAAATAATTCGTTGTGAATTGGGTCTCAGGAGGCCAAACCAATTACAGAGCAAACGCCGGTGCATTCTGAGTTTCAATGTCGATTGAAATTGGTTGCGGCGAGCTTCTACTTCTTACTTTTTACCGCTATACAGTGTTCAAATGATACTTTTGTGAGGTCTCCAACGCGGTCAGTCAAATTCACAACGCTCCCGCTGTCGTTGGTCATTGAAGTCCAATTATGCACTTAGAACATTGCCTTTTCCTCAATGCGATGCAGATGCTGTTTGAGCAACTGCTTATGCATGTTTGCATTATTGTTTCGGCGACATTTTACTACCCGGCATTAAAAAGCGAGCGGGACCATTATCAAATTAAGAGCGCGCATGCTAAAGAGAAATGATTCGGAATTCGCAAAACATTTATGCCCACTTATGCTGACAACGGTATTCGTAATTGGCTTCCTTTTCGTGTGTGGGTTTATTGTTTTTGGTCCCATCAAACCAGTAGGGCAAGCTGCGGTGTTAGCCTATAATTTGCATCAAGTGAGCGATATGTTCGAAACCAAGCACGCACACGGACATTGGGGTTGGCTTTTCTGTTTGGTAACCTACAAATTTGAACACGCCATTAAAATTGAATGTTCTTTTTCAATTTTATTGTTCAAGCTCGTCGGCACCTACACCTTAGTTATGTACACAAGTTGAAAAAAAAAATTGTTCTACAAATATATTTTGTTGGACAGTTTATCTGTTGGTTTCCATACGTACTGGTATCAAAATTAATCATTGTTTTTTTCTTCCCCAATAAGTACTGCATCAAGTGGAATGGCATCAAAATTTGACATTGTATAGACTTTGACTTTCTGAGTAATTTATACCCTCGAAGTTTACAATTGTTTGAACCGTAAACTCTCTCTCAAGAGTTATATTAAAATTGTCAGGAAGTCATATTACGGGAAGACAAGGTTTTTAATATTGGATTAAGTTAATGGAAGTCATATTACGGGAAGACAAGGTTTTTAATATTGGATTAAGTTAATGGAAATAAATGTAGTAATATTAAAATTATAAGATATGAGAAGTTATTATTGAAGTATAAAATAATATATGAGTTTGATCAAAGTATAAGAATATATTTTTAAGAAATAATAAAATATGTAACACGAATAAAGTATAAGAATGAATAAATAATATGTAGCAATAACAAAAGTTGAAAAAAGTATAAATTATGTAACAATAACAAAAGTTAAAGAAAGTACAAATTGTGTAACAAGATCAAAGTTTAATTACCGATCGTACCCCGTAGTTAAAATTGATCGGCTGTTCGATAATAATAACGTAAGTTATAAGTTTGGAGATATAAGAAGAATAAAGTATTAAGAAATAATAAAACATGTAAAAAATAATAAAACATGTAAAAATAATAAAGCTGAATTACCGCTCGTACACAATGGGCAAATTAAATGAAGTATTAAGAAATGATAAAAATATGTAACAAGAATAAAACTTAAAAAAGGAAAAATTATGCAGCAAGAATAAAGTTTAATTACAGCTCGTAAACAATAGGCAAAATACATGTAGATCGGATAATTCTGCCCACATTTTTTTTTAATTCTGCAACTCAACACGCAGCCAAAAACAGAGCGGTATTCCACGAAACCCATTTTCCATCCAACCCACGAATTCCATTTCAACAAAAACAATGCGACAGAAACCGCCATCAGGCATACCGCTGACAGCATGGCGCTCTCGCCGTTACATCGTTTCATTTGCAAGTCCAACTATAATGCGGGTCTACGAACTGACTTTACCTTGTTGTGTACAGTAGTATCCCCATAAATTAGACGAGACGATAAGGGATCGTCCCCGCCCATCTCGCGTCGAGTTTTTGGTAACGGTCAGGTTTTGTGGTGAAACGAATTCACGATTGGGTCAACGAAATGCGCTGCGATTGCATATACATGAATACAAAACTCGCACATATAGTCAACGACTCTTTCTTTACCTTCCTGTCCCACCCACAAAGGCATTTTAGACCTTCTGTCTCATTTACCGACTGGTCTGTACGGAAGCACGTGTATGTTTTGTATGGTTGTGTTCATGCACAAAAAACGAAACAATCGTGATCTGTTTTAGAACCTACTTCTGGGCGGTAATCCATACGACTACTCAGTAAAAAAAAAAAACATAAATCACATTCGAAGAAAATAGGCGCCATGATGTCTAACCACTACAATTAACATACTCTTTTGTAATCGCGGTAACCAATATTTGTTCCTTTTAACAAAACACAAATAACTGCAGCTGTATCTAACAAATAGTTTTAAAAAATGAATTGTGTATCCATTTATTTCAAATATCGTCTACGGCAAAACAAACTGAGCAATTTCTGAATCGCTTATTGGATTAAAACGATAAATAAAAGATGTATAAGAAAAATATCTGCTATTTACTTTTTACATTTTTATCTTTTCACGCTGATCATAATACACCTTAACTTATTGCTACGATATTACTCGACCATCGAAACTGAATCAGTTTTTTATATTTATTGTTATCAACGTAGAGCAGTCATTATGACGTCAAGCGTCGGAGAAATTTATAGGAATGACGTCACAATTCAATTACGACCAAACTCGTTTAAAGTGAATGCACTTGTCGGAGCGTGAACCGAATTCATCGTTTGATGGCATCTCCGTAACGCGCGTGTCAGTATCCTTTTTAAGCAACTTGATTGTGAATGCCCTCGCTCGTTAATTCATAAAACTAGTTTTTTGCGCGAACCTCATAAATCATCCGTACGCGTTCCTATCTCCAGTCCCTTTAACTGAACGTTACTTTGACACCTCCGTAATATCCGATTACCCGGCGGGTTTTGACCGTGATGTCAGGCCTACTGCTCTCGTTAACAAGTGCGATGCGAACGCGATTGGAATCAGGTATGCGGCGTGGTATACCGTGCAAGAGGGAAACAACCCGCGTAAAACGAAGTTTCAAGAGCAGGAACTTGGCTTAATAATTAACTTGGCACGGAAATGAGCTAAAGCCGGTGCTATCAGATAATTGAATTTTCTCAAACTCGTGGAATTCAGAAAATACCTAACCAATTTTTAGTTTTTACAGGTGTCTTAGTAGAGAAATATTTGAAGCGGTTAAATTTATGTACTCAAATAGGACTAGGACTTAGCAACAATATATGTATACAGTGTATACAAAAACGGTACGCATGTCATATGGGCAGAAAATGTGAACAAATTAAAAAAAAAAAGTTTGATTCCGCCGACAAAAAGCAGCATAAGTTTCTAAAACGCATAGTTGTCTACTGAGCAGTGTTAGGTTCGTTCCTTTTTTTATTTAAAGAAACTCGTTTCAGTTCCTGTTGACAAAAAAAAAACAGTTCCCGTTCCAGTTCCTACAGAAATTAAAATGAACATGGCCTCTCCTATTTCCTTTGTAAAAGAAGCCTGAAACTTTTCCGTTCTTTCGATTAAAAAGAAAAGATACAGAAAATTGGGTCTACGTTCTTGATTGCGCCTATTGGACGTTTGCAGAAACTAAAAGACAAATGCTGATTTGCGGGCACATATCAACAACATATATAACAATTTTTATTTAATGCTATTGAATCGTTCCTCTGTATATTATGTACAAATTGTAAAATTGTACCCGCAGAAAATAGAAAGTTGTGGCAAAAATAACCGTGTACACAGAAAACTAAACTCCGTTCCAGTTACTGAAAAAAGAAACAAACCCCGCTTCTAACGTTCCATCCAAGGAAAAGGAACCTTGGCGTTATTAAGTTCTTCCAAAAAGGAACCAGTTCCTAGGAATGGAACCGTTCCGCTCTGTTCCTATCCAACACTGCTATTGATAAATTTTAATAAAACCTCTCGAGTTTCTTGATTCGAGAAAAATGACATACAGTACATTGCCTCTCTATCCACTTCGTTTGAAATTTTTTGATAGATATGGCTTGTGGATTATTTTTTTCTGGCTTTGGACTTAATGTCTTTGGACTTGATGTCTAGAGTATAATTTTTAGAAAATAATGTTATGCTGGCTGCCTTGACAGACAGTAGCAAAAACTACAAATAAATTACGAATATAACTTAGAGCTATAATTATGACTATTTTGTGATTTAAATTAATTGTTTCTTTGGACATTGAAATTTAGGACACGCTTAAACTTTTCCGCTTTGGTCAAGTCAACGATTGATGAGTGAACGCGCCCTCTATCTCGAGGAATCTCCAACCTCCTAAAAACATCAACGCCCTCCACGTGCAACAACAACACTCGTGAAACACTTTCGAGAACTTGAGCGGTTCGCGACCTGCGGCCGTAATTGTTTATCCGCGCGCTCCACCTAATCGAGTTCGCCTAAATCCCGTATATAACTCAAGTCAGCGCCGTTCTCAACCCGAAAATTAGAAATACACTTTCGATTATTCGATTGACGCGCGCTTGCCTACGCCATCATAACTCGTGAAGCAGTCGTCGGAGGTAAAACCAGAAACTCGTTTTCCATTCGCCACTTCAAAGTCCATCAAATAGGCGGGCGCGACGATCATTTCGTACGGTTACCGTCGCGGTTTACAGCAAACGAAACGCGCACCCGCCACAAAAACATGACGTCGCCGAATACAAAGGCCTTCGAGCAATTCAAATGAAAACGAGATCTCGCGTTAATAAGGGGGTGTACGTGTTGGTCAAATTATAATAATATCTCCATATGCGCCTGTATGTACTTTTCTGGTGGGTGAAGTAGGGGGAGACTACGAGGTTGCTGGGCGGTATTTTTTCAACGTTTTGAGGTCAATTGCAGCAATTCAATAGCAAACCGTACAGCATAGGTACCCACGCAATTATAACGCCAGGTTCATGTGATCCGAAATTCGCCCCCTCCCCCACCTAACGAGTCTCGCGCATACTCCAAAACCCAACGCAAGCTCGTTCAACCAAGAAGGGCGAAATCACAATCGAGAGAGACGTGGTTGCATCCTGAGAATCGGAATGTAGGCCTACGTGAATATGGCCGGTGCTATACGCTTGTAAGTGGACTCATTCGTCAATACATACGGGTATGTTAACTTGTTAGGTATATATCATTATAACGTTCCTAACCGGGCGTCTGCTGGCGACCTCCCGTCGGCAAACGCCCCCCACGCTCCTCAGCTTCAGAATCATTATCAATATCGCCATTTATTATATTCCACTTGAGACCGAAACTATTACAAATTATACTTAGATTTGCATTATTCACTTTTAATGATAGGAGAGGGTTTATTCAACGCAAAATAATTAGTGTGCTGTAATTGACATGAATTAATACAATGCATTTTTCATGAATTTATTTTCGCCTTAATAATTGATACTATACCATATACAGTAGTTGCAACCCATACGTTATAGCGTCCGCCTGCGATGCGGCAATCCTGAGTTCCGATTCCCGTCTCGGGCAATTATTTATTTGATCCCAGGTACTGGTGAAAATTTGACTCTTCATACATTGCTCAAGCTTATGCTAAATATATCAGCTTCATCGGTAAAATGGCAAAGCTTGAGTCAGAGCTCAGGAGGATATACTCGTCTGTAGTTACCAGTTATGGCGGTTCGGTGGTGTGAACTTGGCAAAACGTATTATTTTAATCGACCGGCATAGTTTTAAGAGCAAAAAATGGCAATTACAATAGAGCGTGATTCGCAAATTGGTGGCAACCCGTAATTACAAAGCTTGTATTTGTGTCATTTACGTTAAAAAATTGGTTCGTCATAAATGTTTTGATTGGTTGCACAGACAATTTGTGATGGATTGGAATGGCTTTTTGAATAGCAACCGCGTTTTTCCAACGAATTAGATCTTTGTTATTCTTGGATATTTTTAATTCTTCGTATGATCTCAAGCATTAGCGAACAACATAGAGCTGAAGAGTTGCACCGTTAGTATGGCTTGTAGAGTGCATCACCTCAGAATGCCTAAGCTTTAAACTAATATTTGTTTTAATTATATTTTTTTTTCGCTGAAACTAAAAATTAATAAATTTGAACGTAATTGAAAAAAATTTAAAATTAAAAACCGTTTTTGCATTGCTGCTAGATCGCCTAAATTTGCTTTTAAAACTGACTTTAAAAGCACCGCAGGCGGTTTGTGAGCACCATAGGTGGAATACGTTTACAGTTTGATATAAAATAAAATTGTGTTTGTTTACAGTTTTGTCCGCAGGAGCATTGAATACGATTATTTCTTCGATCAGGGGAAGCTATTATTAGTTCATATTTGATATTTCAAACCTAAAAGTTTAGGGCTAAGAGAAAATTTCATATTTAATTGATAGAGAAATTGGAGCGTTCACCTATGGGATTAATCCCATAATTGCAACAATTCGAAAGAAAAGCTTATCATCATCTGCGGTTATTCAATAACCAAATCGGTTATTTTCACCGCAACAGCGGGATCGTTAAGCCCGGCCGCGTACACTCGTAATTATATTGTGCATAGGAATTACATAATAAGGGAAATTAAGTTTTGGACGCTCATTAGGTCAACCGCAAGAGTTGACTGCATATTGGTTACGACGGGCATATTAATAACAAGCATTCGCAACGCGAAAATACCAGCGTATCTGTAGAAAAAACTGTAGAAATCATGTAGAAAAGATCGCCAGGTACTTTTTCAAAGTTGAGATGCACGTTTAGAATCATAGAATATAGAAATACATACAATTACGGCGCAATTTCCTTAAAAAATATATGATTCACGTAGTATTATTTTAAAACTATATTCGTGTAATTAAGCAGTCAATCACTGTAATCTTTAAACATCTAAATACCATAGTCATGATCAAAACATGTTTTTTTAGTCATTTACGTTGGATGATTAAGTCGAATTGTATTTTAGATACGCTGATGCTAGTTTGAGCATAGAGACGAAAATAGTGCTTCGTGACCACGAATGCGAAACAGGATAAGATTTGTCCATTTGATATCGCATGGATTATTCAACCGTGACTTCCCAGCATGGTTCCGAAGAACGCATTCCTGCGCCGTGCAAACTTTAATGCATCAGGTACAAGGTGAGGAAGTTCAGTCTTAATAATTGAAAACAAAGCCTCATTGGCATTCGGACTTTTTCAATGTCGCTTTTGCCGTTGTTGGGAACGTTGAACAAATCATAATTAGTCGCGCAACAGTGCAGCTCTGGTAGCGAGAGATGTAACCCAAAAAAGTAAAACGCGCCCCAACCGCAATTACATTAAAATTTCTAACGAAAATAAGGAACAAGCTAGGTAAAACGGAACTTTTCAATGACGCTAGAGCAGGAAACGGTGCAACGGAACTTTTCAGTCAAATTCTATCAGACAACAGATTGAGAGGTTATACATGTAGATTCGTGTAATGCCCAACAGTATTTGGCACATATTTTGACTAGCGTAACCCTAAAACTCAAAAATGGGTTATAAATGAACTTCCTCACTCTGAATTTCTTCAATCATTTTGTAATGACCCACAGAAGGAGTCAAACTATTTGGGATTTTTATGTTTCCGTTAATGTTGCAAATATCCACCATACATGTGCGTAAAATCTTGTATATGTAATATACGTTCGACGATAATGTATTAAATTATTATCCAAGAAGTTGCCCTTTCCTGTCTCCTCTGGTCGGAGAATAATTCTCAAGTTTTCTAGTAATTTTTGCTGTAAATGTTTAAATATTTTTTTATGATTTTGTGTCTCTATATAGTGAATATGACTACAGGCGATTTTGTAGCCCTTATGTTTCTAAGGCAATGTGGTAATGGCACGTTTTCACCAGTACCCCATTTAATGTGGTTTAGAGCATCCCGTCTGTAAATTGTCAATATTTTAAGTGAGTACTACCGTATTTTACACAGAAGCTTTTTTGATACTGGTATTACGCTGAACTATGAAAGAAATTATATCCTATACACTTTTATGGTGCTAATACGTGCGTAAGCAACGCGCACGATCACCGTGAAGCAGTTTATCGTAAATCGTGAAGGAAACGTGAGCAAAATGTAGCGTTACCGTCGACTCGACAGCACTGTTTGAAGAAAAAAACAGATTGGCCAATTACTCGCTTATGTCTTCTACTACACTTGAAATGCATGTTTGTTCTTTACGTGCGTGTTGCACTTGTTTGTACGATTCGGTTTGCTGGTCATCGTGAGTAACACCCTTCTGTCACTAGCAATAATTTCATTCAAGACGAGACAAGGTATTTTTTCCTATGGCGGTGCATGTCAACCATATGGTGGCATTTTTTTCGTTCTGCTTTTCCCATTCCTTTTCCGGTCATTCGATTAGAAAATATTTCAAAATATTCTAAGTGGTGTAATGTTCAGAAAAATGTGTGATTAAGTTCATAATTACGCCAAATGGACATTTGCGTGAATTTACTTACAATAAATGTGTAGATTTGCTTTATTCTTGCGTTGCAAATATTTAGCAATTTATGTTTGATGCTGTCGTACTCGTAGAAAATTTAAAATTAATGCAAAAGGAATACAGTACATAGAAAGGGAACCACCGATCCAATCCCCAAAAATAAGTAACATAACCGTCCCTTCCTAGGAAAAGGATCATATGTGCTCCAAAGCTCCCAAAAATGGAACCAGTTCCTAGGGACGGAACTTTTCCGAATCGTTCCTACTTCCTATCCAACTTTGTGCCATGGGATTTCCTTATTTCTGTTTGAAACTGTTTTTGTGTTGTCTTGTCTAGTATGAGATGTTTGCCAAATACGCTGTACTGGAGAGATTCCCATTTTCAATGTTAGGAATCGTTTGAAATATCGTTTAGATTCGTTTTGAAGCGGATACTTAATCACATCCATTAGTGAAAGCAGGACTTTCGAGAGTCATCAAATACTGGTCATCGCGTGTGCAGAAATACTAAGATACTTTCATATGTGTAGGCTTGTTCAAATCAAAAACACAAAAGATTATAATGAAAGTGAAATCGACCTATTATAGACAATGCCTGCCCGGCCATTCCGTGCGGCCGATGATGTCTGCCATGTAATAACGGAATATACATCGAAAGTACATTCTAACAAAAACTGCCGCCACGACCTACATGGGTGCTTGCTGACAGACATTCCCAGGCCTCCCACCACAATCGTTGTTGTTGGCGGTTTTTTTTTTACTTCTCTCTTCCATCGTCTGGTCGCATGTGGCACAGACACAATTGCTGGCCACCACGCGTAGAAATAGAAAGAGGGTGAAAAGCAAAAACAACCCGGCAGCAATCATAAATTGAAGAAAGAATGAAATTGGACGCAATTATAAATATTAGCCTTTCGGCTGTATTTCTCACATCACCCGAAGCACTCGCGCTTTCATCAGCTGTTCATTCTGCTTATTGCTTTTCCTTCAAATCAAATGAACGTCCGGTCGTTTCTACTTCATGCACAGTATGTGTTACGGCCTTATATTAATTTGATCAGTCCAATAAAGTTTAACCATATTAAAAAATAGTACAACAGCTCCTATCACCACTTCAATTTATTAAAAAATAGTGTTACTTGTTGACAAATAAAAACAAATATTGTTAAACTATTAGAAATTACTTATTATGAATGGAAATTTTTGCATACAGTACTGAAGAAAGAATGAATAGGTAGATGAACTTTTGCGAGTTAAAAACTTGGTTAAAGTACATTAAGTAATAGTTAAACTTGAATATTTATTTCTCGACCAGAGAGAAAATGGAAACGGCAACTTCTTAGGAATATCCGATGTTATTTAATAAACCAAGAATTCTTAACACAGTTACAGAGATGGAATGTAATGTGCAAATATTGAGTGCATAACGGATGGTAAAAATATTATGCACACAGTATGACTCCTCCGTGGGTCACGCAAAAACTAATCGTACTTTCTACCTCGGGACCCACAGGAAAAAGTGATTGGTAACAGGATGTGTACAAGGGAGTAGGCAGAATTGCCCATCCATGGAAGACATACTATTACCCATCCGATCACAAATAAAATAAAACTATCGATACTTTGAAAACAATGGTGGGTTGGCAATGGGGGGCGGGGGGACTAGGAATTTGCCATTTTCTCTCTGGTCGAAAAATAAATCTTCAAGTTTAGCTATTGCAATACAACGGCTCCTACGAAAAATCATCTATACAGAAAGTAACTTAAAATCGGTGACTCAAAATTTGAAAGCAGGTCTGCAGGTGTGCAAGACCTAAATTCCTTTTAGATTAAAGGAGAAAAAAAAATGAAATTAATTCGAATCAACGGTTGCTTGCACGATAGGTATGCACAAAAGTTTAAAGAAAATGAACACAACCAGATATCTACTATACAACACCTGTAAAATATTCAAGTATATATAATCGCTTAACAATGAGAACTGAGCAACATGCTAACGCCAATAGGAGGGGGTTCACAAAACGGTATTCTCATGACAATTTTCATGACAATTCATCTATTGTTATCGTTTTACAATTTATATAATGGACAGACAATGTATGCGTGGGCCTACTTGCCGTAAGCGACAAAAAAACCTTATCAACAACAATATATGTGTGCCTCACTGCTGAATCTTGAGACTCATGAAATGTAACCGTCAAAGTTATCCGTGATAACATATTGGCATTACAAATATAAACTTGGAATTATTGAATACATGGCTTACTTTTGCATCAATCACCTTCTTATTTTGACTATTTTAATATGTCATATTACAGGTGTTATGTTAAAACAATAAAAAAAATGATATTACACCACATTGGCTACTTAATTAATGATTTGAGATCTGCTATACCTGTTATGCAGCTCCGTCTATAGTACATTAAATTTAATGTACAATCCTGTGTAATGTGCACAATAACCAAATCATGTGTAATGTGCTTTTCTTTCAATTAACAAAGAACGGGTAATGTCTGGGATTGTCAATTAAATGAGTATCAATAAAACGGAGGCTCTTTGCTATTTGAGCCACAGGTAATTCACAAAATCACTACAGGTGATTCCAAAAATTGAAAAACTAATGCTTTGAAAACACTTAATAAATTTATAGAAATTAAGTGTAGATATTTATAAATGTACATTAATTAACGCCCATATATATTTTAAAGTAGTACTACAGTGATATCACTACAGCGATATAAAAAAAAAAATTCTAAAAACACTTTCCACACCCAGTCTGCGATGGTATTGTATCAACATTTCGCGTTTTCATTTATAATTTCTCAGGCGGTCTAAAGACGCTGATATTGAAATATTGTTGTTTCTAGTGGGGAAATTCCCCTCACTATCATTGCCGGAGATTCTGTGCCATTCGTGTTGCTTAGCTATATACGAAGGGCACATTTTCACCAGTACCCCAGGATCGATTAAACGAGAGCCTGCGCCGGTAATCGAACCCGGACCACCTGCTCAGCAGTATGTATTGCCATACTCACTGAGCTAGACGGATCGACGTCATGTTGGACGTCACCGATTTCGAAGAACTTTAAAAATCACACCCATGTGAAAGGGTGTTAATCGTGTTCTCGTGAAACAACATTGTGTGAGATTTAAGATACAATATGCTGTTTCGAAGAAAGTTATTTAATTGCATATGCCAGTTAAAGGCGAGCGTCATTCGAAGCAGCATCGTTGTGTGCAACGGTTGTGTACACACGTATGTTGTTGTGTACTATCGGGTAAATCAACTAATATCAGACAAGAAGAGTATTGCCGATTGCTATTTCATACAGCTTAATAGATCAATATGTGGAAGCGGAATTGCGCAGGGACTTGTGCTTCCTGGGAAGAAACACGTTATATTTCCAGTTCAAATTAAATACGATCGTCACGGACTACAGCACTTCCACTTAAACATATACTCGAGTGCATTATTATAGAGTACTTCATCGAAAATATAGTTGGGGAGAAAATTTCGGCGATTCGCTCGATTTGATTTAGAAACTTGACTGCATTTTCCGTAATTTGATACGAAGGCGTCTGTATACTCCTAAGATCTAAATGCAAAATTAGATTCCTTCCCGTGGAACCATGAGGAAACTGCCACTGATTACATCTTAAAATTGAATAAAAGAACAGACTGATGTAACTGATGGATAAATAGTGTTCACTATCGCACTTCGATTAACTAGTTTGCTAATTTATTTGTTATTTGTTAAAATTGAATGTTGATGAGCACTAATTACACAAAACAACGAGATGCAGATTACATCATATTTAAAAATAAGTTTCGAATGTTTGAAGTTGTTTGAGTCACTACGTAGCAGATTTGCTTAAACTTTCCACACTTTTACCGACAGGTCCCTTAATAAAATAACATCAGACATTAATACTAAATATCCAAATTATTTTGTATAAGTTTCATACCAATATCAAATATTCAAAAACATCTCAATATATTCAAAATATATAGTAAGGTCGACAAATAACAACGCTTTGCTTTACTCTTTATAGCATGAGCAATTTTGATTTTTTAGTGATAAATGTACGGGCCTTGATAAAGGTTTCTATAAGTTCGGACAGGGTTACACTCTATCGAACAAACCCTTTAAACTACCATGTTATGTAGTCGTATTTTAAAAATAAAATATTCAGAAGTTTCATTTTAAGTGCGACAAGTAGGTGAGAAAAACAGTATTATTAGAAAGAAAATTGACAAGCCTGTTTAGAACATTTCTTGATGATGAAGATGTTACATCTGAACACATTTTTCGCTACTTTGTTCGTGATAGTATATCAAGGAAAACAAGATAAAAAGGGGTAGAACCTGTATTATCGGTCGAATTAATGGCACGCCAATCGGTTAGTTCGCTTTTATGCGTTCAAGACCTTTCGCTGATCAATAATAAACAAAAATGACGACACCAACCAAATACGATGGTTTTACCGGAGGTGTCGATGAACCAATAGAAACCTCATTTGCAGTGGAAGTAGAGAGTATATAGGTAACCCTATTTCATTATACGTGAACACAATAGTCGATTTTCCAGTCCAATTCAGTGTTCGGCTGATCGCTGGGAGTGATTAAGGATAAAAACGTAAATTAGGTCTTGACTTTCGAGGAATGTCTTTTATCGCTGAGCAGTAACTGCGCGAGCACGAATTAAGCTAAAAAGGCATTGGCCAAATGGATTGCGATTCCCACTGTGAGAAATGTATCACTTGGTATAATCGTTTAGCCGACATTTACTCGGTATCTGTCAATCCGATCATTGATAGCTTATTTAGTATGCCATGATTTTTTAACGCGTTGCGACTGTAAGTGGCGCTGAATTCGATTTCTACGGCCACTTTTGAGGTAGTAACCAATTTTTTTATAATTTTTTATTACAATTTTTTTTAATTTTTCCAAATGTCGTGCTCAATACAATGACACGAGGCTAATAGTGTTTTTCACAGGCAGTGTTGGGTAGGAACGGTACGGAAACCATTAAATAGTAGTAGTTACGGAACGGAAAGTTCCCGTTCCAAGGAACTGGTTCCTTTGTTTAGGACAAGAGGAACGCCTAGGTTCCTTTTTATTTTTGAGTAACGGGAACTGGTTCCTTTTCAAAAGGAACGAACCCAACACTGGT